>CAIGRS010120968.1:0-12837 GCA_903798395.1 Fraxinus floribunda
ATAGTAAATGCAATTGAAGATGCTGGTATTGAAGCCTCATTTGCGCTGAGAAGTGAGCAGTGCCAGATATGTTTATATGTAATTAATTTTGTTATTTTGGTTAGGTCTGGTTTCCTATTTATCGGAAGTCTTCTGACGTATAACGTATTATTTCTGCAGAATGCGAGATCAGTAGGAAGATGCTAACTGATATCTTGATTGTAAGGAATATGCTTGTCCTTTTTCCTTTTTTTTTGAAGAACAATTGTGCCTGGTTCACAATGTTGGAGAAAATAAAAAAACAAGTGATATGGTGATAATGCCGTGTTGATACATGCTATAACATGTGAACAGGACTTCATTCCCTTGGGTAAATTGTCTTCTCAGATCTCTCATTTCTCCGTCGATTTGTCATAATGGGAATCTCCTCTTCCCATCTGTAGATGGCAGTTGTGGTGACGGGGCTCAGTGCACGAGTGACGGTTGTGTAGAGGGAGCCAGGGTGGTTGGGGAAGACGACTCCAACCAATTATATATATATATATTATCCAAAACTCAGAAGAAAAAAAAATTATTGGCTCCACGAGGTGATGCTCCCATGACATTAAAATTGTGCGTCCAGAAACAATCAGCAGAAGAAAGCAAAGAGATGGATTTGTATTGAAGTAACATGACATACCTCGATATAGCGGCCACAATTCTGGCTTGAACCTGAGACATGCCAATTTCTTCTTGAATAAAGAACACATAGGCAAGAAAAGCTTTATAATGAAGAATAACAATCAAAACTTGTTTTTCATTAATGAGAGAGAGAGAGAGAGAGATGCAGAATTCAAAAGCAGACCTCATCTCTTTCTGGTACCGGCGAAAGGCTGAGTCGCTGTGTACATGAATTACCATCTTGAAATGAAGATTATCACTTGAGACACAATTTATCTTCTGAAAATTGTGATAACACTTAAAAGCAACAGGAAATCGCTTTTCCCTTGTCAAACGAACCATTTCCTGATGTAAAAGGCCAAACAGTATGTTTATCTTTCGAGTTACTATGATCACAAAACTACAGAAAGATATGTATTGACTATTGCATTAGAAGATAATGGGATTCTTAAGAACTTAATGCAAAGGAAAAAATGGAATACAAAAAATCTGTAAAAACTTTCAATCCTGTTGTCTAGCAAGGACAATGGAATTATCATCATTTATAGGTAGTTACTAAAAGCATCAACTGGCCAAAAGAGAGTTGGTTTCATTCTCCAATCACATTGAATAAACCAAAATAAAATTATCAATTATTCAAAAACATCTGTCAAACGAAAACGTAATCAGATGAATATATCTTTATCAGAATTTATCTTAATAATTTCCACCTAGTCACCACATCAACAAGATGGTGAATAAGTGAACAGCCTGACCTGCAGTTTGGTGGTGGAATAATCTGCTGGATGTGCTTGCAAAAATTTTGACACTACAGATCGATCTGCATTTCTTGAATGAGAATCAGAGGCTTCATTTCCAAACCAATCCATATAATTTGGGCAGAAAGAGGTCCCAACACACTCAAGAAGTGCCTTTATTTGCTGCAAATTATAATCCAACAAAATAAAGATGTACATATACAGTTACATCAATTCAAAATGAGTTAAGTGATTCACATTAATATCACAATAAAAATATATATTACGTCACCTGTTTCTCGTCAGTTCTATTTGCTGTGCATATCTCCCTCAGGCTAGGTCCCAAATCCTGGCCAGCTGATAAGCAATTGGTCATTATGAGTAATAAAACCAAGGCAAAATTAAGATACAAAGCAATAGTAACTAAATACCATGAAACACAGTGGTTGGAAAAGCAAGGGTAAAGGGAAGATGAAGCGGTGGAAAGAGAACAAACGTAGTCAATATCTTCAGTATAGAAATTGGAAGCACCCCAGCCTCTAATTTGTTGTGTTTGGAGACAAATTATAAGAGTGGGAAGAATAGTAAATTGGTATACATTAACAATTACACATGCAATTATTGTGATTCCTGCTTACCATGGCATCTCACTTATCACACTAATCATGAAAAAGCCATTGGTCTATGTGACTACTATAATGATGTAGCACAACAGAAAAAATTGCAGTTACTGTAACAATTACACAATATGAAGATATTTTGTCTTTAGCAGAGAACAAATCCTAATTAGCACAACACTTTCTCTGTTCTTTTTTTTTTTTTTTAATCTTTTTATGATTTGAACAAAGTGGATAACTGAAACAGTTCAAAGATTCCAACATATACTGCTGGAGATCATTTCAGGAAGTAATCTGCAAAAGGAAAGAAAATATACGCCTGTGGCAGATTCTGGCTTCACTCCTGATCCTACAATCATTGCCATTAAAAAAACTAGAACAAACCTTTATTTGAAACTTACCTCCCTCTAATGATGGTGGAGAAAAGTCACTCAAAATTTGTTCCATATGTTTCGAGCTCTCATGGCTTACTATGCGAGCCACTAGACCCTCCAATATTTCACCCTGCACTCTTACATGGTCTTTCGATCCTGCAGATAATTGGAATGAAAGGTAAACATTAGATGCAAATTTCTCACAAAATGCAAGTGGTAAAGACACTTATAAGACCTATTATGATTTGGAAATGAAGGAAAATCGAGGGTGTGACAAACAGAACATGTTGCCATAACAGTGCCCGTCCCATTTAGATAAAAGAATAAAAAGAACCACCATGGATATCTATAGACTATTATAGATAACATAAAAATGACTATAGGTAACAAATAAAACCTACCTGGTACAGATATATCTGCAACTTCATCAAGAGCCTTGCAAACAGGAGTAGCAGTTCCTTCTTCACAGAGTGCATCATAAGCCACAAAAAATGATGTCACAGACTTCCTGAAATTGTGAAAGAATACAAAATTGCATCAGAAGAAGTTGCATGAAAATTCTCACCTTCAAATTGCACCAGCCATACTAGAGAAGCACTAATTGAAGCACTCTGTAGTACTCCTATTCCTAATTTGAACAAAATAAACTAGTGCTCTTTTAGTTTTGGGATTTGATTCCCATATCTACAGGATGATTGGCTATCAATTTGTATAGTTTACATTGTATAAACATCTACTCTAATGCAATGCTTGATAAGAAAAAAGGAGCAAAGGAAAACCAAAATTTTACATGTTACAACATTCTGGTGCAATCTAAACCCTGTTCCATCTGGGGATGTTGAAAGTGAATTATGGAAGCTCGACATAAGAATCTTCTCACTCAACCAAATGCCCATAATTAAAGAACTGGGGCAAAGAAAATATGTCTTCAAATAATGGTGGGGGTTTCAAGCAACGGCTTATCAACTAAAAAAAATATCACTGAACCTCTCAGGAACAAAAGGGATAGAGGTGCAAGTTTATGCACCAAACTTAAGGCATTCTGCCATGAATTTGAAATCAGAAATCTCGCTCAATTGAAATATTTTTTTGGCAAGTAAATTGCTAGTTCGCATAGTAGTATCTGTCTCGCAAATATAATATACCTTAAGACCTACTCAAAGGGCCAGTATTATTTGGAAGCAAACCAATTGATATCCCCAGCAATCATAATCATCAGTGGCGATTGAGGAATTCAAGTTCAAAGGTAAACAAAAAATGCTATTAGCAACTCATAGTAAAGACATTTACTTTTCACATACTCAGCCTGAAATTGCATTTGCAGTAAGACTAGTCAGCTAGTTTATGCACTCTCTGACCGAAGAATAAAGTTATGGAATCCACCAAGTTCCAAAGTAAACCTTCCAAATAGCTGGTGCCTTCACAACTCATAATGACAAAAAAGATTTAAGGGCAATTTAGGTATCAACTCTTTTCCAGACAATGGTAGGAAAAGAATTGGGCACGCGATCAGAACCAAGAATAAAAATTTTTAACAAAAAAACATGATCATTCGATAATAGTCAGAACTCTTAGCATGTCGACACTGAATTTGTAAATAAAAAAGTTCATTCCATGAGTTGAAGGCCGAGAAACTTCAATTCAAGTCAATTTTTGTGGTGCTTATCCTAAAGAAATTAATCTTTTGTGTCGAGCAACAAATTTCACTGTCAATTAATCTATAGCTTCAACTATATAGACTACAAGCAATCACCTTGTTGAGAATAACCACACATGGTTTGTTGGCAGCCGCCATTTCCTACAGAAAGCGATAACATCGGGTGTCGAATAGAATTTTGGTTTTCCAGAACCCAATTCTGTGACGGCAGTCACAACCACTGCTCAGAACAAAATGGATGAAGTATCAGCATTATTGACCTAATATTATGTGCATAAATATTTTAGAATATCAGGAAACATAAAATGTTCGTGCCGGTCAACCATGCATGTGATGTTCTAAACGAATGTAAATTTTTCACGTGCTCAAAAGACAACCACCACAAAATGAATACATTAAAACATTATAATCATATGATTTGAACTTATCCCTATCACTTGGTACCTACATAAGGATCTAGTTTATTTAGATATCCCAGTAGATCTAGAAATGAACCTAAGGAATGGCGAAAAAGGAGTATGCAGCTAACAGTTACAGAGAATAAAGCTTGTATTCAGTTAATAATTTTTATTTTTATTTTTATTTTTTTTATCTTTAGGGGCTGGGGAGGGATGAAGAATTTTTCTTGTTTCATCACCATAATCGTCTCGAGGACGTTGCCCATGGTCTCCTAATACAGCAGTAACCAGCTCCATTGATATGCACATGCGGTTTTGCTGAAAAGGTCAAAAGGGTAATGTTAATTTTAGAACAATTGAAGAACAACTCCACATGGATCGGAGAGCATGAAGTGACAAAAGTGCACATCTATACAAAGTTCTGCACATGCTGACATGTTGTTAACTTGTGCGAAGTTATAATATATACAATTTGCACAGTGATGCACGCGCCTAGACAAAATTGATGGATAATAATCAAGAAAGTATCTTCATTAGAACCCCCAAGATGAAACAAACAAAAGATCTCCAGAACTCCAGTTTAATTCAAGTATTATTATGTAGATGCACACCTTTTGGAGCTAGTTAACGATGGTCAATGTAGTCAATATCAAAAATAAGTTAGAATGGCGTGGCGGAGTTATATATCCACGAAAGCTTTCATCTAATTATACATCCAATGCTTTATAACTTCATTTATGCAATTGCATCGCCTGTATATTTTAGATTTGGTTCCAGCAGTTTCATCGTTTTCTGCTAATTTTCTTTCACATCTCAATCACTGGGATGATGAAGCTATGATTGGTAGCTTAACTATGCATATAATAAAGCTTACACAGATAAAGGGGGAAGGAGAGAGAATATCTGTGGCTCTTCAGAAGAGCTTCTCCATGTGTGTAGCATTTTATCCATGAATATTTCACCAAAAGTTTACCTCAAGGAACTCGTTGAACTCAGATTGCTTCTTGCTGGCTTGTGAACCCCATGCCTCACGAAACATACGTCCAAGTACAAAGACGCCAACAGCAGTGTAACTATAGTGCATGCATGAAATTTAGAAAGCTTATAAAAACACAAAACTAAAAGCAACAGTAAAACACAATGCCTGGAAGACAGACACAAGGGAAGGGGTAACAAGAAGGCAAAAAAGGAAAAAGAAAAAAAGAAGAAGAAGAAAAAAGGTCCATCAACAATGAGCTCACATGTTCCCGTAGCTGTTCTTGGCATAAGCTCCACCCTCATGTCCAGCATACATGAAAAGGGATCCAGAGTGCTTAAGTGAAACCTGGTCAAGTGTAGATTTCACTAGAGTATTAAATTGATTAATTGAGAGAATTGAGTTGGCTCAAGTAAATGTACAGCTAATCCGAGAGAGAGAGAGAGAGAGAGAGTAAAATAAAGATTAACTAAACATCATTATGAAAGAAGTGGGGAGCATGGAAAGAACAGTAGCCGTTACAACCTCCAATGTAGCTAAGCCCCTGGAAACCATTTCTATCATTCGTGTTCTAATCTGCAAGGATGGCATAAAAACAATAGTTAGGCATGTTTAGACTAAACTTTCGAATGTGCTTACCAGTAGCAATATCATAGCATCTCAATTTTAAACTAACAAAAAATTAAACCCTTATTTGAGCTCCATTCTTTAAAATTCATTTTCCCCCCAACTCATTTTCAACCACAAGTTCTCCTAATAAAATAATTTTGCACGTAAACCCAAAACTTTTTAACAACACATTCTCCAAAAAACATTTTTTTCAAAGTCTATTCTCAAAAAAATGGGGGGCTCAAACTGGGGCTAAATAAGAACGTCCAAGTGTTCTTTAACAATGACCAAAAAGCTACAGCCAATTCGAATTTACAGGGACTGTGAAACTCTATGCAGTTACATAAGCTTAATAAAATCATGGTTTACAGTTTAATGTTCAGCTCATAAGTAAACTATAGTAATTTGAAACATCGTTTTATCTGGATAACAAATGACGTACATAGGAGAGCTTACCTCTTGATCAGACTTCTCGTTTTCAAATTTTGGATAAAATGTTGCTCTAATTTGTGCAAGTGAATATGTGGTGTTGTCCACAGTAAAATTTTCCAATAAATCTCCTTTGAACAACTTACTCAGAACAGCATCATGTTTCCCACTTGATGCTGTCTGAGTTCCATTATCCAGCGCCGTAGTTTGATCAGCTGGAGCTTTATCAACTTGTACTGTAGTGGCTCCAATTGCAGTTCCATATGCCTTGGGCTTCCCTATTGCTTTCTGGCCCTGAACAGGAGCATGGTTCATCAACCCAACACTCCCAAACTGTAGAGCCGGTACTGAAACAGAAGATTGCCCATTGTGTTCTGCAACACTCAAAGAGTTAAGTTTATTGGTGATAACTTCAGCAGTTTCATTTGAGATTTCTTCGGTCAATGAGGACGAGGTAGATGGCCTATCGGAATTAGGCATCTCTATCCACCTATGTTCTTGAGAACCACCTCTTCGCTGCATATTATAAAATTAATTCATAGAGTCATTCAGGTATGACAAAACAAGAAAAGAACACTGCCACAGAACATAACCAAAATTGAGAATATTCTCAAACATATCACCCTCAATTTGGAAATAATAAACATAGAAATTCAAAATACAAGAAACAAATTGTCATGCACTGCATTGAGTTTTCCAATTTTTTATTACTCCCTTTGTCTCGTAAAAATTAGCTTGTTTCCATTTTCACACAGAATAAGAAAACTTAGCCCCTGTTTGGGCTACATTTTTTTTTTCATTCTCATTCTTATACTCATTTTCAACCACATAATCTTCAATAAAATAATATTTTTCATCGCATCACTAACTTTTCCTTCTTTTTCAACCACATATTCCCCATCACATCAACCAAAAAAATGCATTCTTTTGAAAATAATGTGCACCAAACGGGGGCTTAATTAATATGTGTTGGAACTATAAATTTTACATACATTTTTTCAGATATACTCCTACATTGAATAATTGTAGTTCGTATTTGTAGATAACAAATCACGTTAAATACGAGTATATTAGAAAATTAAGATATTAATTATACTCTCAACAAGAAAAGGGGACTATAGTTTGGAACAAACAAAAAAGAAAATAAAGCTCTTTGTGGGACGGAGGTAGTATATTCAAAATCACTATTCTTTCTTGGAAACCAAATAGTTGGAGCATAAAAGCACAACAATCAAAACTGAAAAGCATCAAATAAACATGGAGTTAATTAAATTATCAATTACTTCAGTTACTACTTGTTCACCCAAAATTAAAAGGTTACTTATTGCTCACCCACATTTAAACAAAGTTACCCATCAATCACCCATAGGCCATATCAATTTCATCCATCCAACTGGACAAAAAAAGGTCCAAGTGGCGGATGGGAATCTTACAAATCTTAAATGGCTACTAATGGTGTTAAAAGCTTACAGCTTGGAATCAAAAAAAGGTTTTATTGTTCACCCATATCAATTAGTTTATTAGTGGAATCAAAAAAGGTTTTATTGTTCTTCAGTGCTGAGTAACTTTATTACTTTACTGACAACTGCAATGTTTTTTCATGATCCATATTTTATATATAGGAATGTTTAGTTGCTAAAAAAAGGTGGTAGAAATAAATATAAACTTCAGGTGATTAGCAATTTGATGTGTATAATGTCTGCAATTTTTTAAGAAACGCGGATCTTTCACTTTCGGCAAACACAATATGGCTTTAGACAGGCTTCATAGCAAGAAGACAACGACAAATGAATACAAAGGGGATTCCTCTAGAAACACAATTAATCAATCATGCCTGTTAGTCCTGGCTATGTCATAGTCAACAGCATTCTCTTAAAAAATTCCAAACTCGTACATGAGGTGAAGGTGAAATAGAAATTCAATGTTCAACATGGAGTTTAATATGACATTTAAATAAGATAATCAGCTGCAAAATAGGGAACTTATCAGAACTTAGGGATGAAACTTTTCTAATCTCACTAAATAAAATGTTATCCATACACAAAGTAAATGGATTTACAGACGAAACTGTAAGCAGGCATATATCCAATACAAAAGATAACTAGGTCAGCAGTGCGCTAAATGCATTCAAAAAGACTATTTTATAATTTGATATATATCTTATAAATTTGAAAACGGTATGCAAAAAGCTCTAACCAACCATTTCCTGATCTAGAACTAAAAGATTCCGTTGAACTAAACCCATTTACTAGTGTTTTCTGACACCCTGAAGAAACTTGTTGAGCTTTATCTTAAGCAGTGATTCTAAATTGTTGTGTTCATATTTTATATTATAAAATATAGAGTTTCCTTGTGAAGCACTTTCTCTTGTTAATGGTGATTATTCTCTCACACTTTTGATGTGTACATGAAACCCAAAAATGGCAAAGCAAAGATTTTAACAGAAAGCAACTCGTGGATTTCAACTGACAAGTTGCAAAGAACGGCTCCAATAAAATGATATGCACAATTAGCTCCTTATTTTCAATTCCAGACTGTTCAGTAAAAGAGTAACTTTATAACTTTCTTCGGTAGACACTACAACTATGGGTGTCCTTTCTGAGACCTTGAAAAACACCAAACAACTAGAAATAGGGTAACCAATTATCACTTATAATCAATAATCTCATGACACAGAAACAACATATCATCATAAACTCCAGCATTCTAGACACCCATTTGGAGCTCAAAAACATCAAGCAAACACAAATAGGGCAATCAATAATCACTTCTAATCAATCATCATATCACAAGGAAACAACATATTATCATAAACTCCACCAAAATGGAGGTTAATAGTTGAATGAGAGTTTGTTCGTCAATATTAATGTCCATATAATTGATGATATTGTTAACAAAGTTATTATAAATAGTTTTCAAAGCATGGAAAAATGGAGTTGTATTAAATTGTTTCAAAACTTTTACTGTCAGTCCCCCACCCCCACTAAATTACAGTCTCCTTCATTCCTACCCCGAGTAATTAATCGAAAAACACAACATACGTCATATCTACATTTCTTCCCGTGCACATACACCTATAAATTCGTAATGCCACAATAAATACACAAAAATAGAGATACCTGTTTGCGGGGCATGGATGATACAAAAAACGATGAACTTGTGAAATGGGAAAGATAAAGGGAGTTCCCGGCAGGAAAGAGAGCTGAAGAAGAACGACAATAAAAATTACGAGTAAAACTGAAGAAGAGTCTCTGCGAAACCGACATCCAATAGTATTGAAATGCAGATGAGCAATCTATATATATATATATATATATAGAAAAATCGGGGTTTTGTGCGTAATTTTGCAAACACCCACCGCCTGAGCTCGAATTGATTTGACTGAATTAATCAGCGTTCAAAATACCCGTAAATTTCCATAATTTCTCTATCTCTTACGACCGTAAGATTTCCAAATTAAACAACGATTCGACCAAAAAACGGGAGCAGTCGGTAAACCAGTGCTGGTGTTGTGAAAATCGCAGGGGAAACCCGCCAAACAGCAGCAAAACTGGGAATGGTTTTGTGGAAATTACACTAGACTGTTTAGTTTTGACTGTTTAGTTTTGAGTAACTTTATAAACTATCACGTTTCACTTACTGAACTTTAAGTTGCATTCAATCACTCACTGAACTTAATAACGTTGCACTCCATCCATCACCGGGCTATTTCCGTCCCCACCAATTGCCTACGTGGATGACGATTTTCCTACGTGGCCGTTAATTAACTCCTCCAGCTCGCCATGTCACGATCCCCGTTCATAAACACGTCCTTGTAAAATCGTCTTTTATCCACAGAAATTACTCCATATTCTCACCCTATCCCCAAATCTCTCTAATTCCCAAAATTATAAACCCTATTCCACGGCAGCACATTGAATCGAAGACTGAAGGCGCAAGAACGGTGAATCTTTAAGCTGTGCCGGCCAGAAATGGAGAGAATGAATCGAGGTAATTCATAAATTCTCCCTTCTCTGTACTGCTGGGCCTGATTTTCCCTTCATTCTCGGACAGGAGCCATTTGAGGTTTATTGATTCATCCAATTTACCTTCAGCTGTTCTGTATGTTTTTGACCAAAAAAATGCATGAATTTTTGCTTATAATTGAATTCAACTTACTGGACAGTATAATCATAGTTGGGCATCACTTTTCTTACTCGTGGTCATGGCTCAGAATGTGTATAAGGAATTGTTGGACAGTATAATCTGTAAGAAGGGGAAGGTTGAAGAGACTGAAATTATATTGAGTCGTGTGTTCCAGTATGAAATGTTGTTCACATACACGTCATTGATGCTTGGGCATTGTAGAACTAGGAATTTAGTTAAGGCATTTGTTGTTTTTGATCAGATGGTAAAGAAGGGTATCGAGCCGAATTCAGTAACATATACTACGCTTATCAATGGACTATGATAGAGGAGATGTTTGAGAATGGGATTGTACCACAAGATGTTGAGAAAGGGCTTGATGCCAACGGCAGTCACATATAATGCTTTGATAAATGAACTGTGCAATGATGGGAAACTTGATACTGCCTTTAGAATTTTTCATTGGATGGAGGGACATGGTTATATGCCAAATGCTCAAACCTATATTGTCCAGTTTCTATATTTGATAGTGGCCTGATTTTCCCTTCTTTCTTTAATTGACTGCTAAATACCTATGATAAAGGGTCTCTGTATGATTGGAAATATTGAGAGGGAACTGAGATGTCATATGTCATATCCATAATAGGTTAATTACATTTGTAGCATGGAACTGAGATATGGTCACATGTATATAAATTAAATATGGACTTCTCCATCAAAGCCTTATATGTATGTTTGTTTCATCATTAACAGTAGTCATTTCTTATTCTTATTTTCCCTGTTCATTTCTGACCAACGGTTTTTGTGTGTTAAGAAAGAATAAAGGGATTTGCCACAGTTGCCGACAACCAGGGCACCAATTGTGGACATGCCCAACGAAGCAAAGATGTCCAGATTGTGGTGATGGTTATATGAAATGGATGGAGGTAGTGAAGACCGAAAACATTGGTCGGCTATTCTTTTGTTGCACTAGAGATTGCGGGTTTTTCGAGTGGAGCAATGTTGCGCCCAACAAACGGAAACCATTACAAGATGAGGGTCAGTCCAGTGGTGTAAAAAATGAATGGGAATCAAGGTGCGATTGCTCAGCCATACAGAAGCCTGAGCATGAAGCTGAAGATCTATCGGGTTTGTTCAGAACTTGTACTCGAATTACCGAAAAATCGGACGTCGAAATATCTATCAACATTACGTTCCGCAAGGGAAAAGGAGATGTGGATGCGACTGATAAACAAAATAGAAAAGATTAGGGAAGACATTATGTAGTTGACTGGAAGATGGTTTTTAAATTTTATGTTGTCGTATGTAAAATTTGATTATGGATGTACTGATGATTATAGATGTACTAATGATTAGTTAAGTGGATGTTGTTCAACTTATTTGCAGTAAAAATATGTGTTCTCTTTGAATGAAAAATATGTGTTCAGATGTATGTCTTTAGTATAATTTCAGTTTTCCATAAGTTTTATGCAGCTTTTACATTTTTTTTTCGAATGTAGTTATGAGAAAATGTTGCTGAAATTTAGATATTCCACCATATTAGTGGAGTAATTAGCTCAAATTTTAGTAAGTAATTAGCCTAAAACTAATTGCATCACAGAAGAAAACATCACAAACATCAACAATGGAGTCCTGGACAATAAAAAAAAAATATTTCAACATTGGAGCAAAACATCATCATTACAACACTTGAACACCATTCCAATTTGTACTCTTTTCAACCACAAAACAACATTTCATCTAGGTTGACTGTACAACACAAAAAACCAACATTGGCACAAAAAGATTGGTCCTGAATTAGCATCACAGGTACGTGACCAACCAACACATGCAAAAAAAAAAAAACCAATGTTGGCACAAAAACAATGGTCAAAAGTCTCATGTCTCCGCATGGCCACTAGCTTCCATTTCTGGAAGATCAATTTTCTCTACGAAGGACGCTCCACCATCAGGGACGTCATCACGTGCTTGGCTCGAACTACCCGTCCCTCGGTCAGGCACCAATTTTCCCTATCAATGATAACAAAACATCAGCAAAAATATCCTAACAAATGTAAAATATAACACACACGAATGAGTACTCACCCGTCTTCTTATCTCCTCCGAAGCGTGCCTGCTTCTATCAATTGGCTCCAAATGTGCCTCGTACCAGTTCTAGAGATGGGAAAATAAATGCTCAGTTGTTATTTGAAATAAAAGCTAACATTGAAAATCTGATTAACTACTTACATCTGAAGGTGCATCTGGTCTAGAATGGTATCTTTTGTTGTGACCTT
>CAIGRS010120970.1:0-14086 GCA_903798395.1 Fraxinus floribunda
TAAAAAGTAACAACAAAACAACAAAATGAGACTAAATAAGAAGCTCAAAGTACTCGGACACTTAACTTACATTCTTAATTTAAGAAATAAATTTGACATACAATTAAACTATTACCTAGTGTTATATCTTTTCTTTTCTTTCCTTATTTTTTTATCTATCGAAATCTAGAAAAAAGTCAAATGCAAGTAAAATTAAAAAAACTCCCTATAATTTTTTTTTGCTAAGCTTATAAAGTTTCTTTAAAATTTATAAATTAATTTTTATGAAGTTAAGAATAAGTTATTTATTTTAGAAGTGTTCATTTCATTTATATTTAAGAGTCGCGTAACAATTTATCGCCTAGGGCCTCATAGTTTTCAGGATCGCCCATGTCCACTTGAACGGGTTGGCACACTACCCCATCTAGTAGGATTGTAATCAATCCTCTTATGGTTAATGGTCTCATCTTATCTACAATCCTAATATAGTGTTGTTTTCTGCATATTAGCCACAAAGGTTGATGCTGTACGCTCTGCCTTAAATGCAGTTGGGTTTCAAAGATATTAATAAGCCCATGTTTGATATACGATCCACAAATTTTTATCAACTTTTATCAAAATTTACTAAAAATTTAATTTTTAGCTAAACCAAACACGCTAAGATTGTAGTTGCTGAGGCTGGGTGGCCTTAAGAAAAAGACGGAAATGAAGTCGGCCCAATATTGTGATGTTGGTCTCTTGAAGAGAACGCAACCGATGCAATTCAATCTTTAATCTTTATTCATCTATCTAATTTAGATTCCTTGAGTTAAACTTCGATGTATAACTCCTTTCCTTTTTTTTCCTTTGTTCTTTGTTTTTGTGTGATATTTTTTCACTGCACCGTATAGTCGATGAGTTGGCCTCCTTTTTTATTGATGCAATTGGATATCTAGACACAATGCAATTGTAAAAAGGTAACATTCAAGGACTTGTGTTCCCAACAATCTTTCGGTTTCATTAGCGAAGTTTCACATGGTGTCATTTTGAGCTAATCAAATTAAAAGAGAAATAAAGCTAAAAAATATTCCATTGCCGGGAATCGAACCCGGGTCTCCTGGGTGAAAGCCAGATATCCTAACCGCTGGACGACAATGGATTTGTTAATTTGTGTGCAATTCTAATTATTAATGGTAATTTTAATAATAAAAGTTATAAAAAGGAAACTGTTTTAAGTATAGCTGAAATAAGCACAAAATGGGACAATTGACGACCTAATTCAGACCAATTTTGTCTCGCATGGACTATAATTCATTTCATTATAATAAAGCCCAAATTGATAAATCAAATCAAAGTAGAATGATTACGCTTATAAATTAACAAGTAATTCGAGTTATTTCGATTTGTAGGGTATAACACATAAACATGCATTTTAATTTCTATTTGATTCTATAAAAAGATCTCGTTTTTAGCGTCAATTGAAATTTGTTCTAGATTAAATCAATTTATTTATTTATGACGATATGTTTCCTAAAATGACATATAGACCTTGTTTTGCTATGCTTTTCATGAAGATGAAAATTTAGCTATATTGTACACAAACAACGACAACTAAGTTGCCACAGTTGTCTTAAGTAGGAGTTCCAATAATCCGTCATTGAAATTGTAAGGCTTTACAATGATTAGTTATTACATAACAATGTAACGTTCAAACACAAGTGAGGTTATGCCAACCCTACTTATAAAGTTAAAGATAGAACCCTTCGACTTGAGATATTATCTTGTTCTCACATATTCCTTTACCTCTATCTTTTTGAGCGCCTGGCACTTTCTTTCCCTCCTCGACAACTTCATTTTTAATCGCAATAATATTTGAACAAGTGGTTCTCTTCCAATAGCAAGTTCCGAGTTTATGATCTTAAGTGTTTACAGAAAGTACAATTGTAAGGGGATTCTTCGTAGGGTAATGTTATTTGACATCATTAGTGTTAAAATCCCAATGTAAGTGACATTAACGTGACATTAAATGAGAAACACAATTAAACGAGTTACTTAATTTCACATTTCATTGAACGTATTACACAGCACACCATTGGTGCTAGAAAACATTATTCTTTTTCGTAATACATCAGTTTTATAATGAAAATGATAAACAACATATAAGTTCTTGTTCTACTCAAAATCTCGTTACAAAAATTAGTGTCATCGTAAATAATCAGTTGTAAAAGAAATAACCTAAAAGATCCTATATTCATGGTTACTTACCAAAGATCAAAACATTTACACTTTTGATTACAATTCTACCTTATATTTCAAAATTATTATTACCACAACTATATTTCTTCTGCTATTGAAGAATTTCTCTTCCTTTAATTTCCAGTTACTAACCACCAGGATAATTGCAACCATTGTAGCCTACACCAGAAGAAAAACACCATAAGAATAAGCAATAATATATAGTCGAACAAATTCCTTTTTGAAGAAAACTGGAAGGGATCATGTTCATGAATAAGATGGCTATTAAATGAAATATTTGATGCAATGAATCACCATATGTCATGATTCGTATTAAATCTTAAGATTCTATCTTAAAAGGTTAACCTTGTTATGTTTCCATAGTTAATTAAGGTGGGAATTTGTTCACGGTATCATGATCATGAAAACAAAGGCAGTCATTCATTCATTATAATCACGTTAATAAGAACTTACTCGGATTAATAGTAGTGAGAGTTGCGGTGTGAGAGAAGTCGCAGCTCCATGGATTCCTACCATTTGATTGATAATAAAGATTCATCACATAAGTGGCATGCGATTCTATAGTATTCGGTTCAAAACAAGCACCCGCTTGCTGAATTGGACTACAATCAATCCCTTTGCTACAGGCTAACTTAATATTTTCCTCCAATTGAGCATCAGAGACCCCAGCTGGCTTCGGCACACACCAAATTCCCCCAAGTTTTGGTGGTGGTGTCGTTGTTGGTGTTGGTGTTGGTGCTGGTGCTAGTTTGGGACTTGCAGGAGATGTTGGCGTCATTGAATTCTAGGCGTAACAACCCAAAAAATACAAGAATTTATACATCAAAGCTAAGTTGCATGAAAGAGAACGAAAAATGCAACAAAATATGTCGAAATGTTACTTTTGTGAAAAGTAGGAAAAGAAGAAACACTGTGAAAACGCTGCATAAGAAATTACCAATAGTATTTATTATTAGCATTATTGCATATTTCTACAAGTCTATAGAATAACTTAGAATATTAGCATTGTTTTATATTTCTATGAGTCTCTAGATTAACTTCGGAAACTAGAAAAATGTAAGAATCATCTAGAATTCACTAGGCAAACTTGGGCACTAAAAAAACCTTTTAAGTAGATTTTTATAGAATTGTCTAGAATAAATGCCACCAACTATAAATAGGCATGAGCCTTTCATTTGTAAGTAAGCCAAAAAAATTGTAAGCCAAAATCAAAGACACCATTCCAATAAAATTCCTTCTCCTATCTATGTTCACTAAATTACTTTCTACCAAAATCATCCATTCTACTAACTTCATACAAAAAGCCAACTATTTTCTATTTCCAAAATTATCCCATACAAAATCTACTATATTTATCTAATCTATTCACTACAAAAAAAACTATCAGTGGTATCAGAGCTACGTTCGATTGATATTGGGCGTGAGCATATACTATGGCAGATGCTTACCTTTCATCCATTCCTATTCCAAAATTCAATGGAGATAACTATGATTTTTGGTCTATCAAAATGAAGACCTACTTTTGTGCGCAAAATTTATGGGATGTCGTCAACGATGGGTATCCTAACCCAGATGACATCCACTCTAACTACTGCACAAAAGAAGGAACTTAAAGAGAATCAACAAAAAGATTCTCTAGCACTACTAGCTCTACAAATTTATGGGACGTCATCAAGGATGAACGGAAAGCATCCGCCATAATAGTATATGCTCATGCCCAATATCAATCGAACATAGCTCTGATACCACTGATGATTTTTATTTTTTTTGTCGTGAATAGATTAGATGAATATAGTAAGTTTTGTATGGGATAATTTTGGAGATAGAAAATAGTTGGCTTTTTGTAGAAAGTTAGTAGAATGGATGATTTTGGTAGAAAGTAATTTAGTAAACGAAGTAGATAGGAGAAAGGAATTTTATTAGAATGGTGTCTTACAATTTTTTTTGCTTACTTACAAATGAGAGGCTCATGCCTATTTATAGTTGGTGGCATTTCTTCTAGACTTCTATAAAAATCTACATAAAGGCTTTCTTGGTGCCCAAGTTTGCCTATTGAATTCTAGATAATTCTTACATTTTCTAGTTTCCTAGGTTATTCTAGAGACTTATAGAAATATAAAACAATGCTAATATTATTAGTTATTCTAGAGACTTGTAGAAATATGCAACAATGTTAATATTATAAATTCTATATTTGATTTTATAAAGTTTATTTGGCATTAATCCAAAATCCAATCACTTTTTAATCTTTTGTAAAATTTGAGTTAAAACCTGTGATTAGGCCAAGCTTTAGTTGAATTCAGCAACTAATTATTACTAAAACCTCAATAAAGCCCACAACAAAATGAAATTTCTAATGTTTACTTTACTGTGTTATACTCAAAAAAATTCCTTGAGAGTTACTGGCCTTCATTGAAACATAAAAAAACTAGAAACATTATTTTGAGTTCTCGGCAACGTTCGAAAATTTCTGAAGAATTTTTATTTCCGAAAAAAAAAATGCTAACATTTTTCAAATTTTGATGCAACTTAGAGTCAAAGTTTAGCTTTAGCAATGTAGAATAGATGGATAAATAAGGAATGAATTGTCTCACTTGTGAGCTCTTAAAGAGACCAGTATCATAATGTGGGGAACCATCAGCTCCAAAAAGCCCGAATGATTGCTCCGACTTTGGCCCTAATTTTAGATCCTCATCATAGAGTTCATAGATATAGGTGTCAACAGTTTTTCCGGGCATAAGTGGGGTGCCAAGATTTGATCTCAAGTGGTTTATCAAGTTTCCAACATAAGCTTTCGCATTGTCCAAGCTGGGGCCGACTTCGTTCGGGCCATTTTGGTAAGGCCACCCAGTCTGAGCAACGACGATCTCCATATCTTTATATCCCATTGCATTTAAGGCAGAACGTACTGCATCAACCTTGACGACATAATTTGCAAAAGAAATTAGTATATCAGTATTCTTTTCGAAAGCGACTAACTTAAATTATTTACCTGTAAGTCGAACATATTCATGTACTCGATATTATTTCTCGAGTCAACTTGCCCTGAATTCGGTTGGAAAAGGCAGAATGCCAATGTTTCAGGCTTTGGATCTCTTTTGTATGCATAGAAAGGAGATGCATTGATCATAAAAGGTGAACCATGTTCGCTCTGGAACTGAAGCAACGCTTTCATCGTGTCACCAAAACTATCGTTGAAAGCCCCCGACGAGGGTGGCGAAAATTGTGTTAATAAATCCATTGAATGTACCGTTGTGACCTTAATTTTCTCACCCAGTGAAGCTGAAAGTCACATTACAAATCTTTTAGGATTTCATCTTTTGCCATTGCTAGCGAAGTCGAGTAGAATTCAGCAATACGAGTAAGTAAATACCAGTATTAAGTGCATTCAGGATATTTTTCATGGCTGGCAAGAGCGACGAAATTGCGTCTTCATCTCCCGCCGATGTCAAGACCTCGTTGCCAACTGTGACCATTATGATCTTACTAGCTGGGTAATAAGGCATCACGTTGGAGTTGACCCATTGACTCGCGGCATCAGGGCCAGTTGCTGCCCAACGAATTTCCGAATTGTCGAGTCCTATCACGAGTCCGATGTTGGTGTTCGCAAATGCTTTAATCGTAGCCTTCGTAGACTCATCAGAATAGCCTAACAATCTGACCTTTGCGATGGTCGTAGTCTTCAAAAGGTTCACTATATCCCCTGGCTGAGGAATGTTGAGGGCCTGATCCCCATAATTCACTCCAATATATGATTGCGAGTCTAAACAAGATGAAAAAGAAACTAGAATTAGGGAAATCAGACAGGCAATTTCAATAGCATTATATAAAGGAAAATTTTAGGTATATATGCACTGATCAAAACCTTTTCCTATAATTTTTCAAATGGATATAGATTAAAGTTGTGCTCAAGTTTTCTCATATTTTCAGTTAACAAACTTAGCCCAAGTTTGGTTTAGATAAAAATCAGATTTTTAATAGATTTTAATAAAAATTGATATAATGTATGGTTGAAAAATTGTGGGTCATACGAAATTTGTTACTAAATAATTGTTGAATTTGACTTTAGATTTTTGTTAAATATTAAGCCATACTGATTAGCGGAAGATTATAAGAAAGATGAAGAACCTCACAAAATGAGAGAAAACTCACAAATTTTTTATTCAATTCAATAATTTGCTATCTCAAAAGGCTTAGAAGGATTTAATTAGTAAAATCCTAGCAAAATTCGAAAAATAAATAATAATAAAAAACCGATATTTTTCCATAAATGAAAAAAATTCTAGCTAACAAATTAAATGGAAACTCCTAAGATTCAGGATTGTTCTCCAATAAATGGAATATGAATTCGAATTTTATTGAATGAGATATTACCAAAATAAAAATTACCATAAACGGCAAAAACGCTTAATCGAGTGCCTAAACGATGAAATCTGCCCAAAATTCGACGTACATCAAAGGCCATGAGTTATGATCATTGACTCGTTTCCAATCGAATTAGACTAGCAATTTGCCAAAAGCGGACAAACCCGAAGTTATCATGAAATCATTTTTTTCCTTTGCGATTCCACCTCATCATAAACTCTAATTCCTTATGCACTTCATCACATACCAAACATGGGCTTAGTATATTTTAATAAAAGTTAATTTGAAAAATTGATAAAAGTTATATGTCTCGTAAAAAGTGTTAACAAAATGAGTTTTAGAAATTTGGGATCAGCTTATTTTTGCATGAAAACTGATGCAACAAAAGCAAGAAAATAAGAACTCAGGAGTAAAAGTCGTCTCCCCTTTCGTGGTATTTGGTTCCATCAAAACCCCAAAAAAAAATTGTGGATCCTACGAAATGTGTTACTAAGATTAATTGCTTAATAAAAAATGTTGGTTGAATTTTAGAGAGAGAAACCAAACAAGAAAATGAGATAAGCAACTAGTAATTACGTAGAGTTAATGAACTTACTTGCAGTGTAAACATTTTGTAGTAAAAATAAAACAAGGAATGTCGGAGAATATTTCTGCATAAATGCAGCCATGGCTATGTATGTGTTACTTTAAGAACAATTTGGACAATGAAAATGAAAGTTTTCTGCTAAAGAACCCCCAAGAAATATAAATAGATGCCTAACCAACTGTAAACTAAAACATAGGAATACAACATCAGGTACATACCATAATGCCTAAAACGTAGGAAACTGTCTGAACAAAGGCAATTGCGAAAAGAGAATCCGAATATAAAGGAAACAATAATAGACTGAGTCTTCCAGCTTTCAAGTAAACTGCAATGGCTGCCATTGATGCTCCAATTTCCATAAAATTGGCTTGTAGATTGTGTATAAGAACGTTGCGGGTATTTTTCTGCCTGAGACAACCTGCTTAAGAGCTTGAGACGGTTGCCTCGGTCTCTGGGCCTGTCCTAAGATGGGAAATCCAGTTAGAAATATAGCCCCTCTTTGGCGGAGATTAAAATAAGATTTTTAGCAGCATTTGATCAAATTTGATGAAATGTGTAGTTGAAAAGTTGTGGGTCCCACGAAATATGTAATTAAAATTAATTATTGACTTTGACTTTAATAAAAATCTAAATTCTATTTTTTTATCAAATAGGGGTATAGAATACCGTAAGAGATAACACCGAAGTAAATGTTAATAAACTTTTCAAAATAACCACCTGAAATAGCATTATCTTAGCGCTCGTTTGGCCCCCATGATTCCACGTTATAGTGAGAATAATAATAATTTTTTTTTTGAGAATGTGTGATTAAAAAATAAAGAAAAGTTTCTGAATTTACGTGTAATATTATTTTATTGGACAATGTTTGATTGATAAGAAGATAGAGGAATAAATTATAATATAGTGGGGGAATAATGGGGCCAAACAAGGGCTTAGTCTAGAATGCAACTATTTTAGCATTAATTGAAATATATGAATCTATATAAGTTAGAAAGAATGCAGAGACAAAAGTGTTGATAGATGGAGAAAATGATTAGCAACTCCTAACCCGTCCACCAAGAATATATATTAATGTACATTAATCAAGTGGAACTCACTGTTTAAGACATTATATTGATATAATAAAACAATATCATAGAACAATATAGTATGTAACGCTAGAAGCTTCACTATAAAACAATTAATACAATTATATATATTGACAATGCATTCCACTATTGAGCTATTTTGAAAAAGTCGACCCCTACTAATGTCTCATCCCATGTTGGTGCTCCGAGCATATTAGGTTCATACCTTTCGAACTTTAAAAACGTTAAATGTATGTAGTTTAAACCAAAGTATTAACTGCACGATTCAATATTTCTTTCTATTAGAGAGGATATATTTATTTCAAAGGTAAAATTTGAATTATTTTGAAGTACATGAAAGCAATGTTTGGTCATGTGCAATTTGAGACGGGGTTGAACAATGCAACTAAGAAAAAATTATACATGACCAAAAGTATTTATGAAAGTGTTTTTCATTGCGACACATACTTGAGACAACAGAGAATGTTCATCCATGCACTGTTTGAAGACTCAAGAAATATTTAACATTGAGGATATAACGAAATTTAAATCAGTGAAATGAGATTTACACTGTATAGAAGACGAAAATATATTTACCAAATTATAAATCNTGTATAGAAGACGAAAATATATTTACCAAATTATAAATCTAAGTATATATATTCTACTCACCATTAGTCAACATTTCAAAATCGATGATAAAAAATTGTTATCTCATTTCTATAAGAGCATCTCCAAGACATTCTCTATTTTTAAAGAGTATATTCTATCATTTGGAGAGTATCTATAAATTTATAGAGTTAAAATTTAGAAGTACTCCAACAAGCTCTTTATATTCAATTCTTAATTTTATTACTCTAAAAAAATATTTATTATTTTTCTTTATCTTTTATTTTAACTAGCTTTTCTTTAGATTATTTTATTTCTTTCTTACATTGAAAATTGAAACTTTTTGAATACATTTAATTATAGAGAGTGGATTTTGGAGAGCAAAATTCAGTCTCTAAATAAAAATGTTAATTTAAAGAGCCTCTTGGAGTATAATTTTAAATGTTGACTCTTTAAAATAGAGAGCATCTCATATTTAAAGAGTCTCTTGGAGATGCTCTAACAAATCAAAGTTCCTAGACTATTGTAATTCCATTAAAATCAGTGTGAAAAATATTATATTGAATTCTATTAATACCATTTTGCGGAATAAGAGAAAAAATTATTGTGAAAGTAGTGTTTACACCTCCATATTTTTTGATCTTGTACTACAAAATTTACCTAAAGTACATACCTTTCGATCAGGGGCAGACCCAGTATTATAGTTCAGGGGGGCGAGACAAAATTACGTAAGAAATAATTTCAAATTAGACAATAAAGATAATATATATATATATATATATATACACACAATTGTTCCTTACGACTTTTCATACTTTAAAAACGCCGTATAATAGTCTTGTTAATTTCATTAAATATATATTTTTCAACGTACACAACTAAATTATCATTTCTTCAAACCGTTCTTCTTCTTCATCTTTCAAAATACGGTAAACCGGTTATTGGAATTTGAAATCCCATGATTCCGAGTTCCCACTGTCACCTAATGAGTTCGTAGGGTTTGAGAATTTGGGGGAAGGGAAGGAAAAAGTTCGCAATAGAATGAGAATTAGGGGGGAGGGAAGGGAATGAGTCCTCAGGAGTTGGAAGGGATTAAGAGAATTGGGCCATTTTTTCAAAATGTTAAAAGACTTGGGGCTTAGGTAGTTGGGTGGACTTTTTTCAAGGCACAAAATTAAGGGCCAAGTGGGGGCAGTAGCATGGATGAACATTCTCTGTTATGTACGGTGCCATCAACGCAGTTTGCATGGTTGCAAAAGCAATGCAGACTGCTTAGCTAGGCAAGGCTACTGTTTCGCAAGCCAAGCATGAGCCGACTTAAGAGTCGATCATGAGCTGACGAGCTTGCGATAGAGCTTGCTCTAGCTGCTTGTCTCAACCGGCCTACTCGTTCCACTTAAAGCTTCAAGGGGTTGGTGGTGGTAGGAGTTTGTACAATCAATCAAAGACATACTACAACAAAAAGTATTTTTTACGGCATGCAATTTTGCACGTCGTGAATAAAATGAAAAAGGATTTTTTATGGCGTGCATTTAATAATCAAGTTTTACAGTGTGCGAGAAATATACGCCGTAAATATTTTATGTAATTGATCATTTAAGGCACACATTTTTTGCACACCATAAAAAGTCTATTTTTAAGGCACACGTCAATTGCACGCCGTAAACATATGCCGTAGAAAGTACATTTTGTTGTAGTGATATATTCGTCATCAAACCTAAATAAAAAATAAATGATGTAAAATATCCTTTATTCAATTAAGTATCGTGAATACAATTGAAAATTCATGGCCGAAACCATTTGTACAGAAAATGGCCACATAATTTCACCAGAAATCTCACATGGAGGTGGGTCCCATTGTGAATAAAAATTGCAAAAAATGCGGGCCCCACCTGTGTTGTGTGTGGTCTGGTGGAATTCTGTGTGCACAGAAACATAAAAACTACTATTTATTGTGCCTTATTGTTTCAGAACTACTTCGGAAACTACTACATCTCTTCTAATTATTTAGGAACCAAAAATTTCCTCATCCTTTCAGCTACTGCCACCGGGGAAATTGCAAGCATTGTAACCTACAGCAATGAAAAACCATAAGAATAAAAAATAATAAATTATCAAACAAATGTCTTTTTGAATATACAAAATAATATTCCCTAGAACAGAGAGGACAATGAAAAAAACATTTGATTTGACGAAGCATTAAATTTCGTGGTCTAAGCTCTTGTAAATTAGGACTTACTAGGATTAGTACTAGTAAGAGTGGCTGTCTGCGAGAAGTCACAGTTCCATGGATTCCTTCCGGCAGATTGATAGTAAAGATTCATCGCATAAGCAGCGTGTGCTTGTACAGTGTTTGGTTCAAAACAGGCACCTCCTGGCTGAATTGGCCTGCAATCAATCCCCTGGCCACATGCATAGTTAATATTTCCCTTCAACTGAGCATCAGAGATGCCAGGTTTGGGCACACACCAAGATCCTGCTGCTTTTGGTGTTGCTGGAGTTGCAGGATTTGAAGGAGTTGTTGGAGTCTACATGAGAATATGTTATTCGTCAAAGTTTAGGTAAAGAAACATATGATTGGACGGACGGACTGATGAATTATTGCCTCACCTGTGTGTTCTTTAGAAGACCGACATCATAAGTCGTCGAACCATCAGGCTTGAAAAGTCCAAAATATTTCTCTGAGCTTGGCCCGGGTTTCTTATCCTCGTCATAAAGTGAAAAGAGGTAGGTGTCAATTGATTTTCCAGGCATAAGTGGGGTGCCAACTTTTGATTTGAGGTGGTTTATCAAGTTTCCAACATAGGCTTTTGCATTGTCCGAGCTTGGACCGACTTCATTGGGGTCTCCTCCGTGAGGCCACCCAGTCTCAGCAACTACGATCTCAATATCCTTAAATCCCAATGCATTTAAGGCAGAGTGCACAGCATCAACCTACGCGACATAATTTGCAGACCATGTGACAATATTAGCATTCCAAATGAAGATAGCCGTAACAATGCAATTAAAACATCGCAATTAGAAGGGGATAATCTACCATTGACCTAACAGCCCATCATAGCCTCCCAATAGGGCCTTCTATGTCAAAAAGCCAGAGAAACCATTTTTTTTCCTTACAACCACGATTTGATCAAATAGGTGACACGAACCTCAGTGACTACCACATTTCGTTTGTTGCAATTTGAATCTACTACCATTTTCAAAAACGATTAGCTCAAATAATTTACCTGTGCGTCAAACATATTCGTGTACTTGAGGCCATTTCCAGAGTCAACTTGCCCTGCATTAGGTTGGAACAGGCAGAATGCCAATGTATCGGGTGTTGGCTTGTTTTTGTAGGCAAAGTAAGGTATGGACTGATCATAAAAGGTGCATCATTTGCACTCTGGAATTGAAGCAACGCCTTCATTGTGTCACCTAATCCAGGGTTGAAAACTCCTGATGAGGGAGGATATGACTGACTTAACACCGCCATTGCATGTACCGTTGAGACCTTTACTTTCCCACCCAATGAAGCTGCAATTCACATTATAAATATAACAGTTTTGTTACACTTAATCTTAGTTGACATCCTGGATGACATTCCATGATGTGACAATCAATTTTGCCATTGATTTCTCCAACATTTAAATCAATGGCCTCGATTTTTACTCCTAATTGGATGTCATCCAAGATGTCCACATTGAATGTACGAGTACATTAACCTAAATAGAATATTATTTAAAACAATGTTTTCTTCTAAGAAGTTTTACCAGCTGATAGATATTGCGAAATAACTTACCGGCATTCAGGGCATTTTGGACATTTTGCATTGCTGGCAAGAGTTGAGAGATGAGATTTTGATCTCCTGATGTCAATACCTCATTACCGACGGTGACGGCAATAATATTGCTCGCCGGATAGAACGCCATCACATTGGATTTCACCAATTGACTTGCCACCTTAGGGTTGGATGCTAGCGTTGGGATATCCCCATTGTCGAATCCTATCACAATTCCAATGCCGGTGTTTGCAAGCGCTTTAATGACTGCTGGCTCAGCACCGAAGAGCCTAACCTTTTGGATGGTTGTGGACGTCAAAAGGTTCACCGTCGCCTGAAGCGAAGGGAGGTTGTCGCTAAATTGCCCATAATTTACTCCCAAAAATGATTGTGAATCTATGAAATATAAAAAGTAAAGGGGTTAACACGAAGTTAACTCATCAGACAAGACACTATTACTCTGTTATTTGCTTTCAGTCAGTCCGGTGTAGAGTCAAGTGATGAAGTTTTCTCAGAATTTTGGTAATAGTATGAGAAATTCACATATTTCTTATGATTTATTGTACAGCCGCTAGAAGGCCACTTTCATGTCGCATGTTTACACCAAAAAAAAGGCTTTAAAGCTTGGCTAAATATGTTGCATACTTAATTGAAAACCAAGAATATTAGTGGTACAATTTTAGAGAGAGGAGAGAGAAAAAATCAAATTAGTTGAGTGCGGAAAAAAAAATAAAAAAGTAAAAAATCGGGCTTTTAAACACAATCAATACAATCTTTACTTAAAAAATAAGAAAATTGGATGTAAAATTATAGAAAAAAAAAGAGTAATCTTATTTGTACATCATTGTACATAATAGTGTACAATAGATAATATGGAAGAGAGAAAACGATTATAATAACTGAATTTGTATTCTTTCTGTCTCTTTTTTTCTATTTCTCTCTTCATTGTCATTTGCCTGTACACTATTATGTACATAATGATGTACAAATAAGAGAAACTCAAACAATAAATTTCGGACGAGAGCAGCATCGAATTACAAAATAAATGAGCTTACTTGCAGAGTAAAAGTTTTGTAGTAAAAGGAAAACCAAGAAGAGTAGAGAAGATGTTTGCACATTTGCAGCCATGTGTATGGCTATTTGCGTTAGGTTAAGAATAAGTTGGAAAATGAAAATAATTGTTTTTTGAGACTTGGAGGATTTGTAGAACACCCCAAAGACAACCATATTTATATACAACCCTGTCCAACCGTAATCTAAAACCTAGGAACAAATGAGGTACTACCTTGCCTAAAATAAAGGAAATTGTCTGAAAAAGCCAAATTGTCGAAACGGAAAACAATAAATAGCGATGCACCTTTTTCTATAGAGCAATGCTATTCATCCCCACTGGGGATGCATCCCCAGTCTATGTGGCGTTAATGTGGCATTAAATAATAGGTGAAATTAAATAAGTCATTTAATTTCATATATCATTTAACCAAT
>CAIGRS010120980.1:0-10229 GCA_903798395.1 Fraxinus floribunda
CAGTCCCTAAACGTTTATAATTATTTAAGTTGGTCCTTTTGTTCACAGAATTACCAATACAAAATAATCCTTTTCTATCTAAGCAAGAGAGATAGATGGACTATTGTTTGAAGGGTGGTCGAGATGGTATGGTACTTTATTCGAATGGAAGATGAATGTACGAAAAAAGTCTCACATCAATACAATCAGATGATGAACTTATATGATATTATACTACTTCACCTAATTGAACCATTTAGTTGGGACCTTAATTCCCTATCCACCCTACTTACAACTTTATTTTAATGTAGTGACTTTTATGCCCTTTATCCTAATTGACCTTGTTGACCATTCTTTTCAATATCAATACAATAAAGCTTGTACAATATTCAATAAATTTCAAACAAAACATATTTAAGTGGTAATTATTCAATATAATTAATACAATACAGCACAATAAACTAAATATAGCTTTAGTACACAATATAGTTGCTTGTTTGCCTACTGGATAAAATATATAGGATCCTCATCCATAAAGAAGAGGGGATAATCTTGGAGTGGAGACAACTTCAAGTGGAGTGGCTTTATGGTTGGTAAGACCAAAGGTCCCAGTCATATCAACTGCTTCATCTGATGGAGTATTAATATCAAAACCATGCAAAAGACAAGCCAGTGTGAAAGTAACAATTTGAAGGGCAAAGCCAATTCCGGGACACATTCTTCTGCCACTACCAAATGGAAGAAACTCAAAATGTTGTCCCCTAACATCCAACTCCTTGTGAGTAGTAATGAATCTTTCCGGTCGAAACTCCAAAGGGTTAGGCCACACACTGGGGTCGCGATGAATTTTCCACAGGTTTACATAAAGGTGTGTGTATTTCGGGATATGGTATCCACCAACTATGCAGTCTTTTAGAGACTGTCGCGGTGGAGGTATCTGTGCAGGAGGGTATAGGCGTAATGTTTCCTTGATTATGGCTTGAATGTATATTAAGTTGTCAATGTCTGATTCTTGCACTTGCCTTTCTCTACCAACATGAAGGTCTAATTCTTCTTGGGCCTTTCTAAGAGTGTGGCGATTGTTGAGTAGTAAGGATAGAGTCCATGTAAGAGTGACTGCCGTTGTATCAGTTCCTGCTAGCATCATTGCCTGCAAAATAAATGAGCCATGTTTGGCTATGCTTCAAAAATTTACTCAAAAGTAAAAAATTGATCTTCTTGATCTGGGAAACAACATTACCTGACATGTTGCTTTGATGATTGTATCAGCATCAAACTCAGGGAACTCGGCAGCAACAGAATCGATAACACGAAGCAACTCGTCCATGAAGTCCATTTGTTCATCATTCGCACAATTAATATCTGAATTCTTTTTCCTTTTATGATGCTCTAGCCATGTTTGTACCAAACTGTCCATGGCTTTAGCCGTCTTCTTCATATCGTTTTCTATTCCCACAAAGTCCAACCACTTCAAAAACGGACTCACATCAGATAAAGTAAACAATCCTATCTTCTGGAAGAATTCCCTTATTGACTTTCGCCACTTATCCCTTTCAAACAAGTCAATTTTCTTTTCTATATTTCCTGCTATTATTCTAACCATCAAGTTCAGAGTCAGCTCCCCAAAATAGCTCTTCATATCTATAGGCACCCCATTTGAATCATAGACTGATTTTATCATTGCCTTCACCTCAGACTCATACACATCTCTAAGTTTCGCAACCCTTTGGCTGGACAGCAGCTTCAGCATAGAAATCTTACGCAAATCACGCCAGTAAGGACCATACTTGTTGAAGGGAAACATGGCTAAATTGTAGCTCATGTGATATAATGCTACAGTGTTCGGCCGATTAGAGAAAGTAACATCATTTGTAGTAAAACATTCTTTTGCTAGTTCCATACTGCTCACAATTACGAGTCTGTGCTGGCCTAGTCGAAGAGTGAAAATAGGACCATATTTATCTGCTAGTTTTCCCAGGGTTATATGTAGTAGTCGGGGACCTCTTAATAGATGGAAGTGGCCTATTATGGGCCAACCACCAGCAGCTTCAGGGGGTAACTTTCTCTGATTTATTCGGTTGCTACTGGTTCTAATTTTTGCTATAGAGTAGAAACATAGGCAAAGTGTTATTACACCGGCTAAGAAAGCTGGAAACATTACCATAGATTTGTTTTGAAAACGAAGTTCGAACTAGAATGAAGATTAGGCCATATAGTTCTTTTATAGACGAGTGTGTCACCTATGTTCGATATAGAATTATGGATAAGATTATGATCCTATTACCTATGTTCTTACTCCTTACTCCTGCTGAAACAAATCTCATAGAGAACTCTTTTGTTCCTCAACTGATATGCATGAGCATCTATATAAATAGAAAACAAGTGACGGATAGATCTCATATGTAACAAAATTAATGAGCAAGGACTGCACAAGATTATCCATCGCAAAAAATTGATAAGGTTTGGTCGCCATTTTATTTCCTAATTAAAGCAAATTGCATCACCAATTCTGGATACAGACAAAATTTTATATTATTTTTTTGGAGAATTTACAAAAATGGCCAATTTCATGTTTGTCAATTGAAAATTGTCTAATTTTGATAACTCTTGCAAAAATGGTCAAATTTAGTACCATTTTTTTTTTCAATTTGTCACGAATTTCAAGAAGATCAAGTAGTTTCCATGAGAAATTACATTAATGTTAGTTAATATTTAATGGATTTATTTGCTTTCATTATCTATTAAATATTGACCAAGGATTTTGGAGAAAAATGAAGAAGATGAATTAAAAATTATTAACACTAAAAAATAATTATATGTTTCCAATTTATAAGAAAATCATATAATGTCATTTCAGAAAATTTAATCTCGTCCAAATTTGCGAGTTTATTAGGCTTTCCCATTGCATAGATCACCCGCTCCAATCGGCTTCATCGATTGAGGGTCTTGAAATAAACAAGAGTTAGAAGAAAAAGTGATAACACAAGAATTATTAAGGGCAATTTGGGAAACTGAGAGCAAGTTAAAGGACAAAAATGGAACAAAAAAAACATGTTTTAATGTGAGAGAGGGAGAAAGAACGCAAGAACCCAACCCTTGGGCTAGGATTTCCTCCCCTGTTGGGAGCCGAATATGGTAGGGAAGAGGCAAAGGGCTTCAAATCAGCGAAGGCATCGCGTTGGTGGCAGATGTGGTGGCTCGTACCACTGTCCACCACCCAATGGAGGCCCTGATCGAAGGAGAAATTAGATGGGGAGAACAGGTTACCAGCGAAATTTATAGGAGATGGATCAGTCGGAGTTGGCGATGGTGCAAGGAGGCTGAGTAGCTTCTGATACATCTCTGGTGACAACCCAGGGACCAGAATTGAAGTGGAAGGGGGTAAGAGAGATTTGATTTGCTGTTGACGGAGGTTTCTCCAAAATTGATGGCCGAGATTTGTTGATGCGAGGCTCGCAACTTGGAGGGTATCCTATGATGGTCCAGCAGCGTTCACGCGTGTGGCCATCTTTGCCACATGCTGTGTACTTCAAAGGGGTTCATGGGCGGGCAATGGTGCGGGTAGCCATTGCGAGGGTGTCGGAGGATGGTGCTTGAAGGTTGAGGAGTCTCTGTTGTTCTTCCTGGAACAATATGGAGAAGACTTTGCTGATGGAGGGAAGTAGATTCATGGCCAGAATTTAGGTGCGAAGGGAAGCGAAGGAGTCATTTAGCCCGAGAAGAAATTTGAAGACATGTTCGTTGTCAACCTGTTTTTGCAATTCTTTGAGTTCAGTTGGGCTTTGGAGGTGGCCAAGTTCATCCCAAATCTGCTTGATTTGGTTGTAGTAATCGTGGACAGAATTTGTGGTTTGTTGTAGGGAAGAGATGGCTCGTTTGAGGTGGTAGATGCGGGCATTGTTTCCATGGCAGAAACGGGAAGAGAGATCAAGCCAGACATCGCGGGGATCAGTATGGTATTCAAGAGAATTGGCAATGGAGGGGCTGATGGAGTTGAGAATCCAGGTAAGAACCATATCCTTCATTTGATTCCACTGAGTGTATTCTGGTTTGGTTAGTTCAGGGGGTTTGAGGCTGCCATCAACAAAGCTAAATTTGCTCGTGGCATTGAGGGCTCTAGTCATGGCTTTTTGCCATTTTGGGTAGTTGTCGCCTGTGAAAAGGTTATTGACGAGAATTAGACTGGGAGAATCTGAAGGATGAAGAAAGTAAGGGGAGGGAGTTTCTGTGTTGTTGGCGGCCATGGCAGAATAGATGGATCGTTGCTTTAGGGTGATACCATGTTAGAAAATAAAATATAATATAGAAGAAGATGGAGAATAGAAAGAGAGCAAGAGACTATTGAATGGCTATATCTTTTCTTTCTGAATAGATATTGAATACAAGGCATATATCCCTATTTATAGAGAAATTACATTAAGATAAAAAAGATAAATATCTTAAATATTATGAGAATCAAATCAAATCAAAGTGATTTGAGAAATATGAAAATCAAATTAAGATAATATCAAATCAAGATAATATTGATTTTATATTATCTTCAATACAAGATGCGACAGTCGCCTTTGTTCATACTTGTTTTACAAGCAATGAGAAAATTAAAATCGCCTTTTCCCTTATATTAAGATCATATTTTTAATCCTATTATGATGTAACTAATGACACTATGTTAAAAAATAATAATAAAATAAAAAATTATTACAATTACCGCTTCAATAAAGCTAATTTGAAAGTGTAATCTTGATCCTTTAACAGAAGGACAATGCTAGAATTACTTCATCCTTTATTACGAGGATAACTACAACGCCAAGTGGTGCCCCCTATTAGAAGAGTGTCGGGGCGCCACTTAGCATTGTAGTCATTCTTATAGTAAATAATGAAGTATATATAGAATAATCCTTAACAGAATGAGCCAAGATTAGAGATTATAAACTTGTAAGTTAAGATTGAACCGAGCTCTAGTTCAAATTATTAGAACGGGTCCGATTGAGTTCCAATGGCAAAGCTCAGTCGAGCACTTAGAGGAGACGGGCTAGAGTAAGATGCAAGGCTTGGATTCACCTGCTTTTTCATCAACATCTATATGGCTTGTCAAAAATCTTTCAGGTTTGAAATCAGATGGATCTTTCCAAATTGTTGGATTTTTCGACATGTTCACTACGAGTGGCTGCTGGAATGCTGTAGCCAGCCACCGTGTAATCTTCCATGGCCTCTGGGGGTCCTAAAATCAGATCAGCCAGATATAACTATAGGGTTTCTTTGATAATGTCTTGAAAGGTTTTTTATATCTGATTCATCAACTTTCCTTTCGGCCCCAACGTGAAAATCTATTTCTGCTTCAGCATTTTATCTTTGTTGTTCAAGAGTAACTAAATAGCCAATGTTAGCGTGCCTGCCTATGTGTTGCTTCCACCAAGAATAAGTGTCTAGACACATTATCACACAAGAAATAGAAAATATTAGAGTCCGTTTGATTGTAAAGGTAGAAAATGGGTGGAAAAAAAATGAATTCTAGGAAATTGAATTGCCTAGAAATTGTTTTACTGAGAATTGTAATTAATTGTGTTTGATTGACACCTGGAACATGCTGAAATTCTAAATCTTTTGATGTTCGTTTGGTTTTATTTTTCATGGAAATTGTTTGTTTTTTTTTCACAATTGTGGATAGAATTTATTTACATTGCAAAAACCAAAAAAAAAATAAAAATAAAATTAAAGCAAAAGATAGAAACCTGGAAAACTNTTTACATTGCAAAAACCAAAAAAAAAATAAAAATAAAATTAAAGCAAAAGATAGAAACCTGGAAAACTAATTCCCACCTATTCAAAATCATTGAAAATGCAACCGTGTGAGGCTATCCAAAAATTGCAAATGCCAAAAAAACTTTTTGTATCAAACAACACATTTTGAGTAGAAATGGAAAATGTTTTTCATTTTCCATGAAAAATGGGCTCAATCAAACATGCCCTTAGTCCATTGGAGAATAGTCTTAAAAAGAATTGGATCCAATATATTAAAATCAAGTTACATACTAGCCTGCTAGGCAAGTGGAGTTAAAAACCAGAAAGGCACCCTTCCTTTTCTAGGGATAAAATTATATCAATGAAGTCGTTCTCATTGCTCATTGACTCATTTTCATCAAATTTTCAACTTAGGGATGCTTTTCAAGCCATCTTTGGAGGACGGAGTTGAGATCCTTGGCAGTCCTATTTGTCAAGATTTGGGGTTTCATATTAAAATATCAATTTTATTAAAAGGAGTAGTCAAATCCTTTATAAATTGGTATATATTTTCATCTTTATTCGATGTGAGATTACTTAAGTTGCAACATCACAAGTCATTTGGTTAAGGAGAAGTTTAGAAGATATTGGGGAGAAGCAAGGAGAAGCCACTGGTGATAAAACACTATTGTTTAGTACAATTGCCATATCAAAAAATCCAGTTTTCATAGCCGAAAAAGACACATTGCAATCAAGTACCACTTCATTAGAGATGCAATTGAAGATTGTGAAGTTGAATTCAACTATTGCAAAGCTGAAGAACAAATTGTCGATATCTTCACAAAGGCACTTCCAACATCAAGATTCTAATAATTAAGAGAAGCACTCCAAGTAGAAGAAAAACATATTAAGGGGGAGAATGTTAACGGTGTAAGGTGTATTTATTTAAAGAATTAATGTAATTTGTTAAATAAGTGAGGGCTAAATATGTAATTTACATTGTGTTTTAGAGTTTGTATAAATAGCAAATGTGCCCTAAAATGTATGCATGAAAAAAAAAAGGACCATGCTATGTGTACATAGCATGGTACATAAGGGGTGCCATAATTGACAAATGGCCCCCTCATATTGGAGGGATGCCCGTGGGCCCGAGCACCCCTCTAATAGGGGGGACCCCCCTATTAGAGGGGTGCTCGGGCCCACGGGCATCCCTCCAATATGAGGGGGCCATTTGTCAATTATGGCACCCCTTATGGATAATGCTATGTACAAATAGCATTATCCAAAAAAAAATGACAATGGTGACAGAAATATTCCAATTGCTTCTCTTTTTTGTGTTTTTCATCTATTTTATATAATTTGAAATTAGTCATAGTGATCTTCCTTTGTATTCCTCTGTTTTCACAGCCCTGTTGTCGTTCCGTTAAAGTTCACTAGTTTCATACGAGTAAGATCTGTGTAGTATAAATTTCCCCTTGTTTATATAGCACTGAAACCAATGCAATTTTACTAAAAACTGTAATATCAGCCAACACAAACCAGAAACTAGTACAGTTTTTTTGGCTAGATACATGACTTTCTTGAATCTATTTCTAAGGATAGATTCTGTGGTCCTCAAGTTTCATTCTGGGGAGTAATATTCACAAGTCAAAGTAGGTTTTGCACAAAGCATTTATCACGGCATTTTGACGCCTCGTGTATTTGAAATACTGCACCGATTCAATGGGAGAAAAATAAAAGAAAGAAAAAGAAAATGGAGAATACCATTGCTGCTGCTACGCAGTAATAGTTTCTATATTACGCTTGTGAAATGCCGCGTATCCATGGGCCAAATTCTCTCATTATTTTAATAATAATGTTCTTTGGACAGGTTCAAAGACAGGAATGGAGGGACAAAGTGATCTGACAAATAATAATTGAGTGTTATATATATTTTTTCAAACTGTCCAATCATGTGTCTTAACGTGCTGACGTGCCTCCCCTGTTTTTGAGCCTGTTTGTGTAGCATGATCTTAACTGTTTTTGTCTTTATTAATTACTGTTGGATCCTTTTAGGGACGCCTTTATAAACAGAGTGAACAATTTTCATGTTTCTTGGAGAGAGAAGTTCGCCTCAATTCTTAAAAGACTAGAAAATCATTCATGGTCATGATCAAAACTAATCATGAATAGCAATAATTATCGTATTCTTAAAATTAATAATCATACTCAATAAGTCCAATATTAAAATCTCCCCCCGAAGTCAAGAGGGAGGCTTGATTAATCTCTACTTCAATCAATCCTAATTAGAATCATTAGCAAGAAGAGAGGCAAAAGAGTTATTCCATATTCTAGAAGAGCGTGTTGGAAGTGGATGTTTTAATGATTTGGTGTTGGTGGATTAGGTCGCGGATTATGATGCTATAAGGTGGTGGAGGATGATATTTTGGCTGAATAATTGGAGGTCTGCTAGGATAGTGGTATAGATTTTGTTGGGTTTTGATACCCAATAAATTTCGGACTATGATGTTAAACGATCGGATTATATTTTCACGTCTCGGCCGATAGGTGAATTAATTACCAATAACCAAGTCTAAAGGTCCAATTCGAAAATAGCATGGGTCGTTAAAAGTAGCTTAAAAAATTAAGGACAACTTACAAAACTACCCTTAAAATTAGGGGGTCTTTTGAAAAATCATATGAAAAGTATTTTGAAAGTAAAAAATACTGTGAAAGTTAAGTGTTGCTTTTTATACAATGTCACTTTTATTAAAAAAAATTGATGTTTGTTATTAAAAAAGTGAAGAAATTTCGAGAAAGTGATGGGAAAAAATGACAAACACTAAAAAAAAATAAAAAATACTAAAAAAATAATTGAAATTAAAAAAAAATAACAAAAATTCAAAAAAGTAACAAAAATTCAAAAAAAGTGACAAAATACCAATTAACACATTGGAATTAGTTCAATAAAGTGATGAAAAAAGTTACACAATCACTCTTCCTCTTCTTTCTCCGTTCACCGCCAAACATCATTTAGTCAGTTCATCGACAAAATACCAATCAAAACGCCAAGTATATTTAAGTCAATTCACCGTCACCATCATCTACCAACTCAGCCAACCCATTAATTATATAAAATATTTTTTGGAAGTAAAACAAATACTGTTTAAAGTTGGGTGTCACTTTTTTATTAAAAAGAAATTTATTAAGAATTGATATTTGTCCCGCAAAAGAGTGACAAAAATTTCAAAAAAGGTGCCCGTGAATTAAAAAAAAATGAATTAAATTCAAAAAGTAAAAAAATAACTTAATAAAGTGATGAACACTAAAAAAATTTACGTAAATTCAAAAAAGTAACAATATACTTAAAAGTGACGAAAATTCAAGAACGTGAATTTGTGTTAATAATTCAACATTTAACAAGAACCACAAAAGGGGAACATGAACGTAGTAAATCAACCATAGAGATATTTGTTAATGATTTTCAGACCAATATATGTTTGTTCAAGGATCTTTTCATGCAGTTATGTATCAAGAAAAATCATTCTAGCTTCAAAAGGGACACCTCTTTTGATGAATAAATGGAACCGTGTCGCATTATGATTCCTTTACAACATAAACATAGTATTTTATCAAATTAGTAATCCGAAAAAAATGATTATCCAATGACTCGTTACACAGTTAGTCTAACGGACGGATAATGATGATATATATTTATAATCAATACAGTGAACAAATTCTCGAAACACCATTATTATTAAACCCACCATCCAATCTTTGTATATACCACTAGCAACCGCTTCTCCCATCCCTCTTCCCTCCCCAAAACCAGCCTACAGCAAATCCATCTGCAGGAAATCTCCATATTGTCAATCCAAGAGTCTAATCACCATTCTCCACCTTGTTTACTCCTCTATGCATTTTACTTGGGTCACTATTGCTATTACCATAATTACTACCATTTAGTCGGCAACTCGTATCAGCAAATTGGACACAAATTCCGATCGTATGTGGAAAAAAAATTAAACTTCAAATCTGCAATTATCAAACATTTTGGGAAGAAAAATGAAACTAAGACTGGATTAAAGAGGGGGACGTTGGAATAGATTTTGAAATACCATCAAATGCCACTGGTTACGTCTTCCGTTGATGACAGGACATTAGGTGTGTCAACGAACCTCTCGATTGTACCATCGGTATAGATTATGAGAAAAGGAGAGAGCTCGAAGAGCAGTTTTTTGGTGGTGTTGGAGGGCGCGACAGTGTTCAAATGTTAAAGACGAAATGTCTGATACTTTTATCTCTTAAATCTTGACGATTGCGTACAATTATCTCTTGAATATTTTCTTCACTTTCTCACCATTAATGGAGAGAATTGCGGTAAACAAGTGTACAGAATTTGATTATAACGTGGTGCCTCCTAAGGTTGAACCCCAACCTTGAGGGTCCCCCACCGATCCTGCCCTGGACCATCGTGGAGGAGGTAAATCGCAGGATGTGCCTCCCAAGAGCCAGGATGGAGAGTTTATGGATAGGCCTGAACTATTAAC
>CAIGRS010120993.1:0-11879 GCA_903798395.1 Fraxinus floribunda
TATTTTAGAGAGTTGATAAGTATACGAGTTAGGAGGAGAAAATTTGAAAACTTCAATTTGATATTTGAGTTAGGGGGGAGTTATAGTAATTCTTTAATTGACTGATAACTTCACTAGCATGATTGGATCTTTTGTTTACTGATGTTATGTTACATGTTTTATTTATAGTATCGATTAAACATATTTGGGTTTAATTTTTGAGAACAAATTTGAAAACAGTACCCTATTTACTCTTAACTATACGTGGAATTGCAATTTGGTTAGATTAATGAGTAGAAAACAATGTATATCGGTATTTAACTGTAAGCATTTGTCTTTGTTGATTAAAAACTGGAGATTTCATAAAAAGTGAAATGCAACTGAATTTTTTTTTTTTGGTTAGAGAATTTGTGACATGAAGGTTTTGTTTACATCTTAGACTTTCAGCCATAGTTGTTAGATTCGACTTGAACACTGACCCAGACAATATAGCAGATCAATGAGTTAGTGGTTCAACCGGTAACTCAATGATTCAATCAGGGGGTCATTGCATAAAAACCTATAAAAAAATATAAAAGTATAAAATTTTTAGGGGCAAAATTAAAATTTTTAATTTTTTAATTATTTAGGTTTATAAAATAAAGTAAAATGTTGGACCAAAGTTTTTTAAAATAATATTTTTATAAAAAGCTATAAATAATTCATTAATTAGATATAAGTTATTGCACACATGTAATACTATAAGTATTTTGTATTCAAGTGGTGAGGAACTCATTATTTTTTATCACCAGCCCCTTGATAAAGTCTATAAACATGACAGAGAAATGAAATCTGGACTGTAATTAGCACAAGAAAATGCCACCAAACTCTAGGTTGGATGAAAATCTGACTTGCTACAGCTTTCATAGATGATTCCGCCATGCCATTTTCATTACACTTAGGACCCATTTATCAACTTGAAGACAGTAATTCCCACCGATGGATTCGAGATAAGTAAGGGGATAAAAACCAAAGTTGTACAATAATAAATGGTATGCCATTGCAGCTAATGTTATGATTGCTACATTTATCAAGATAAGAATTGAAATCAAATGCCATTTGCAGCATGGAAGATCATCGAACAATAATCATAGGTACACTTGAACCTTATAAAACCACTTGAGAATATTTATTAGTAGCATTTCATCAACCATACTTAATTCATTAACCATGTCCCTCTAATGACTTTGTCTTGTCATAATCTCGTGATGTGGTAAATGGAATAGCATGACCTAACACAACATGAAAATTAATAAGTCAACAAGATATTATGATGCAAAAATTTAAGTTTTTATCAATGTTGTTACCCTGGGAAGTGAATATAAAATGCGTTGATGATGGATGGATCGAGTTAGACGACAGATACGGTTGTGTAAACAAATGAATTTCCTTGTGACCCTATAGTAAATAACGTCAATAATGAAGTAGCTTAAAAAATAACAAATGGAAATGCTATAATAAATATACTAACCATCAAGAGTTGTGAATATATGACTGGTGAACACGTGGAAGATTGACTTTGTTGAGACACATCAACATCGGGTGCACCCACTAGAATACTGCTATGCATCACTGTTGGTCGCTTTCCTTTGCATGTTAAAGGTGCCTACATGTACATTCGAAATGAAAGAGAAATATTGTTAGTATTTAGTTTAAGTATAGAGGAAAACAAATCAACATACCTTTGTCTTCTTCGAAGTCAACTCCAAAAGGCTCTTCCTCTGAGGTTTTCAAGGCAAGCCCTTTCTCTTTGTCTATTTAGGATCCCATACACTCATGTTGTACGTATTTTGTGAACCAATACACTGAGATCATAACTAAATAGTATGTCAAGTAAAGATATTGCTTTCACTACTCCATTTTGCCATCGAAAGCTCTTTAGATTAACTTATCCATTCCATCATCGCACGAGTCCGAGCTTCATCATTTGTTGCAAGGTTTGCCACCTCGACGAAAGCTTGACACATATTGTCATACCTCAATTGTCCTGAAGTACTAGCCGATTGTATTTTATTGTGATCCTNCATCGAAAGCTCTTTAGATTAACTTATCCATTCCATCATCGCACGAGTCCGAGCTTCATCATTTGTTGCAAGGTTTGCCACCTCGACGAAAGCTTGACACATATTGTCATACCTCAATTGTCCTGAAGTACTAGCCGATTGTATTTTATTGTGATCCTTGTGTATGGTCGACTGACATCTCTCCTCCACCTACACAGTATATACCTATCAGACAGTACAATAATGTCATTAAGATCAATACTCCCATCGCATGCCAACAAATAATTCCTCGAAACTCGAACAAGTGGTAGCTGCAAACAATTTCACATTTATCTCTCTAGAATAAGACAACAAATGTTTTCTTTTTACGTTGATCGGAGCAAACGACATCCTCATGTACCTCATATAGAGCCCCAAAACATCCATTCGAAGCAGATATGAGGTCACAGTAAACCTTACCCGTGAACTCAGCTTGAACTTCTTTGAATTTTGAAATTGTATACACTGCCTGAAATTGCTTTTCTATTTCATATGTTGTTTCACATGGAACCACTTGAGAAAACTTGAAATCAGCCCGAAACTCCTTTTCCACCTTGTTTCTAATGCTCGTTTATACTGTTCAACGAATTGCTTCAACGATGTCTTTGAGTGCACATACCCATCGAAAAATGTCTCACTCCGCTGTGTTTTTGACATCCCAGGCCAGAAAGTTGTTTTTAAAAAGAAAGAAACCCAATGACATATGTTCTTATACAATCCCCGACAACCATTCGTTATCATGTAACTCAAATGTTTCGATCATTGATCCCCAACCTTGTTCAAATTCTTTCACCATCTGAGAGTCATACACCATTATATTTATTGCCAAAAATATTAAACCCTTATCGATGTGGTATTTAAGTTTTTCAGGCAGTTTCTTCAAAATGTGCCACGAGCACCATCTATGCTTTGTATTTGGAAAATTTATTTAAATGGCATTTTTCATTGCCCTGTTTTGATCAATAACTATTCATGTGAAGCTTGATCATGCATACACTTAATTCATGTCCTTAAAAGCTACAAAAATATATTCGTGTTCTCGTTCAGGACCAATCCACAACCAAGTAGTGTTGATTGTACATGGTGATTGATGCCAACAAAAGGTGCAAAACTCATTATATGCTTCCTTACTTCGATTGTCTGCCCAAAATACATTATTTAACAGTGAATCGTCATCTAAATCCATACAGAAGTAAAGTCTCGCGCATCGTGCTTCCATATCTGAAAAATTAGATTGTATTAGTGCCGCATCTCCCTCTCTAAAGCTTAATCGCCTCACTTGTTCAATGTAGTTTCGATAATCCTTTTTCATGCATGTCATATTTTCATATCCACCTGTTGAAACTTTTGTACAATGGAATTCTAGTCATGTCATTAACTTCAAGCTTTTGTTTCACATGTGCACTCAGATCTCGATTGCATCGATACAATCTCGACTTCGTTTGACTTGTTTTGTGATTGTGGTCGATGTACAGTGGGTTAATTCTCCAGTAACGATGATTACCTACAAATGCAGAGATCCTGACTTTACAACTTATCTGAATTTTTGGTCGTGGCTTCAAAGAATCGCTTGTGTTACCACTTCTTTGAACTTCACGGTTATGTGTGAAAGTCACATATAGCAAAACTCCATCTTCGTCCTTTCTTGAATTTTTTTTCCTCATCGAAAAACCTACATTGTAAGCATATAATTTGTAAAAATCAAAAACTTCATTTTTGTCCTTGAACTTCACACAAACCTCTAGCACAATCGTTCCACCTTCTCCTAATTTTTCATCTTCAACTACAACCATATTGTATTCTACGTGGACATTTTCGAAATTCACAAAAGAATCATTTTCCACATCTTCCATTATCTATTCTCCTATGACAAAATAACGAACATTTTCAGCAAAACATAAATTCTCAGACTTTCACATTTATAGCAAAATAATGATTCCAACATAAGCGAAAATGAATTGAAACAGCCGTTCATTATTAAATCTGTAAGAAATATTATTTCATTCGCAATTATATTCGGACACTGAACTATGAAGTAAATGAGTTCAAACATCATATTGAGATAGATGTTTGCACAGGTTGCAACAATTCAGAATATGACCCTAAACAATAACAAGTATCCAAAAACATCAATCATACCTTCAATTAAATATAACCGGGCTATGCTGGGTTTCTCTCTTTTTGGGGAAAATGCGTAAGACGGAGTGCTACCGTGTCCAAGATAAAGAGTCGTGTTGGATGTCGATGGATTGTGTGATAAGTTAGGGCTACAATGGAATGATGCATAAATTAGGATCTTGATATATCATATTTGAGAAAAATGCTTAAGCTGGCTCATAACCCAACATGGTCGAATTCGTCGACGGGATTCGCTGAAAAATTAGGGTTGGATGTCATCGACTGAAGAATTAAGGGTTGAATATTTGATTTTTTTTTCTTCCAGTGTTATGACACCTCTAACCCTCTAACTCATTTCCTTCCTTACTAAAGTGGGTTTCTTTTTTTTTTCTTTGTTTTGCACCGTATCCCTCCACGCCCATTGCATCTCACCCGTACACGTATTGTTGTAACCCAATGTCGTATAAGCAGAATTATTGTTTTGTGTTTCTAGTTTAGCTCTATATCTCTTCTTGTCATGTTTAACTTTTAAGTTATTTGATACTCAAAGTAGTACATGAGTTGGGTGTTATACATGTTTTGTTTGAGTTATTTATCTAACTTAGGTATATGTTTTATTATAAGTTTTCTCTTGTTTTTTACGTGGTGGTGTTTTCACGTGTTTCAAGAAACATCTATGACAAGATTTGAGTTAAAGTTTGGGAATTGAATTATTGGGTAGATTGTTGTTAAGTTGTTTTTTATTTTGACTTTGAAATAAATAATTTTGTCACAGAACATCAAATTGGGAGTTTGTTGTCTTTATTTGTAATTGTTTATTCCTTAGACAAAATTAAAGTATCGAAGTTGTAACTAAAGTTAAAAAGTCAATGGATTGGTCGTATAGGTCTTGAAGGAATCAAAGAGCTCAAAGATATCTAAGAAGATCACATATGATCAATGAGATGCAATTAGAAGTCAAATGAGTGTCGAAGTATCTCACAAGTCATGCTCCGAATTCTTACAAGTTTTGACACATTTTTCACATAGAAAACATTCGAATTTGAAATATTTTACTCAGAAGAATTGTAACTCTTCAAGTTAGCTTTTCTACCCACTTTGAATTACCTCAATCTGATATAGGAGGGAAAGATATGATAAAAATATTGACAACTACTCGAAAGAGCTCGTTTACCACTCTTTAGGTGTTTAAGTGCCCAAAACAGAACATTGGTCGCTAGCTAGGAGCCATCTTCGCACTCGGGCAGCCGTGTTACATGCCTAAACCTTAGATCGCAATTTTTAGTCTTTTATGATCCCAAAAAACTTCAAAATATTATATATGTCCAAGCCATAATTCGTCCCAAACCATCTATGTGCCATTGATTGAGCCATTATACATTCAAGAGAACATCTTATAGAGATCAAACAACAATTCCATAATTGATTGATCAAAACACAAGATCTAAATATTAAAACACGAAAAGTACTTGTCTTCACCTAGAAGTCTTTAGAGTTTAGAAATTAGAAAAGAAGCACTAGGAGTTTCAACGCTCTGAAACAAGTTCATTCATCCAATTGAGAGAAAAGTATTCCAGAGTTCTAGAAAGTGCGGATTGCACAATCGAAAAAGTTTTTCGGTGATTTACAAGTTGGATGGTTAGGGTCAGCTAATGTTTAGGAATGTATGGACCAATTATAAGTTGACTTTTTAGTGGATCTTTTCTGAAGAATCCTTCAAGGGGGTTTCCTTCATAGTCAACTCTTGGTGTTATTTATTTTATTGTTTTTTTTTTATCTATTTTAATTAATTAACACTTAGGGTTTAAATTGACTTAAAATTTAATCATCTAGAGACAATAAATAAGTGAGTTATTGCTTGTTATTGGTTTAATTCCGCGTTTGGGTCTAAATATATATTCCTTACAAATATACTTAATCGGCATAAATTGTTATCAATGAATGAGGAACACCTGTATTAGTGAACAAAGAGTGATGAGCTGATAAATTCAATTAGAAATGAACCAATCAAAAGTTGTCATGTGTCCATAAACATATAGGGCATCATTGTCCCGATGACCTCACTATAAATCTAATAGAGATAGTTGGATCAAGTAAAGCTATGCAAATTTGAATATCTTCATTTCAAATAGCCATTTATCTTCTTGCTCATACTTGAGCATTGAATAAGTGATTTTAGGAAGAAAAAGTCCTGGTTATGTGGGAAACATTTGTAGATCACTATTTCAAGGTCAATATTCACAAAACAGTATCAAGTTTCCTCCTTAATATCATTGAAAATGTTCTTATGTACCCAAACTAAAGTATTTTTTCTAATTTGCTTATACTTACAAGAAGTACTTATTCAGAAAATAATTTTAAAGATCTATTTAGTTTTTCATTTCTTATAATTTGTATATAAGAAGACCCTACTAATCTTAGGTCTTCATGTCTTGTAACTGTTCGGACAAAACCTGTAAGCGTATAAGATCGTTGAAAAGTAATTGAATTGATGCGTTGAGTTATAGTCCCACGAGAAATAATTTTTAACTATAGTTTACCGGTTTCAATAAAATTTGATGTTGATAACACAATAGAAATGTGATGTTTGTGATTATCCTAAATTAAGTTATGAATAATGTAAAATATTGATTTATCAAATAATGAGATAGATGTATTGAATTTCAGAATTCATATATTGATTTCTATTTCCAATTCTCGATTTAAGTAAGTATTATTCAAGTGTTCACTACAATTGACAATTCATTAATATCTAACATTCTTTTCTGTAATATATTAAACCTATTCTTAGCATGACCAAACTCTATTCTTGGTCCGAATTCATATGCAAAGAAAGCATTGTATTACATGATTATCACTATAGATTGCACAAGCCCTAAATATTATTCATAATACCTAGTGCCCACGTTCACTGTTCTACTTGTTGTGACTCTTTCACTGCTACAATAAGCAACACATTATCTAATTAGTAGCTAAGCAATCAAATAACACAATCTTCATGCATATTTAATCACAAACACAAGAAATAACTAAAATACGATAAGCCTCGAATTAGAAATATAACTTAAAAGGGTTCATCATGCATCCAATACACAATAGAAGTTTAGGCTAGCATTATGATATTCAAATTATACAAGAAGATACAGAACGACATTGCCCAAAGTAAAGAAATAGATGAAAAACTCAAAAACTTGATTTTTTGTACTTCAATATTCAATTTGAGCTTTGAAACTTCAAATCTTGTTGTAGAATTCTTCTTCACCGCCTACTAGACTCTCTTTAATGATAAAATAATGGTTCGTTACGTTCTGGACCTTGTTTAGTTCGTTACGTTGTGGACCTTGTTTAGCTTATATAAGATGCTAAAGATGCTATTTCATACATAGTCAGATCAAGAAAAAGAAACAAAAATCTTTCCCCGAGAATAAACAAGGTACACGCCTTGTTGTAAGTGAGGCTCACGCTTCTAAGGACATTTTTGGCTTCTGATAGTGCGGGAAGGGGGTTAGGCATGCGTCTGGAAATTTGTACTAGTCGAGCGCCTAGTTATATCCCAAGCAGTCATTAGTATTTTCATTATACATTTCTCTCCTAATATCCAATTGAGGCGATTCAAAGTGCACTAGAAAGATAACTTAAAATGTTACAATTATTCTAGAAATATAATATTTCCAATTTGAACGTTTTTTATACTAAAAATGAGTCTAAATCTAAAATTGAAAATCCGAAACACAATTTTTTTGGCTGTGAATTAATGTGTGATAATATTTTGACTATATTTCACTTTTCTGACTTCTTTTCTCATCCAATTGACCCCTAGCACATGTTCAGTCTTCATCTTGAGGTCCGATACAAATTTTTAATTTTTGCACTTTAATCCCCTAACTTTATTTTGATAACTCAAGAATAACTAACTAAGAGGGGGAGGAGGTGAATTGGTTTTCAAAACTTTTTTGAAAAATAGATTCAAATTCAAGCAAGTTGGTAATGAATAAGTCAATCAAATAAAATGCCAAAAATACAAAAGCAATAAGTAAAAGAGAAGAGGGCATGCAAACAATATAATTGTGGAGGTTTTATCCCAACCAATAATTTACATCCTCCGTTACCAAGCTCTCCATCACGAGCATTAACTTTTCACTCTATTAATTGACTTATGGTACAATCCAAACCCTTACAATGCTTTTGATGATTGATAAACAAGGAGCACCGATCTTTTTACAATTTTGAATTTTACGAGACCTCAATATGACCCAAATTATTGAGCTTTCAAGAGACCTCAATATGACCCACAAATATAAAGAATGTTTTTACAATTTGAACATCTCTCTTAATAAATGATACAAATGAATTTAGTTTTAAGATATACTAACACTTTAATGGATTGCAATAAATGAAGCTCAAGTATTAGATCAGAAAAGTTCAATGAAAAAAGATAATTTTTAAAAGTTGATTTAATCAATCTAAAGTTTTCAAAGTAAATGTTCGATAAATTAAATAAGATGTAAGCTCAAAGAGTTTTACTCAAATATTTATCATTGTAGTATTGTTGAAGAATGATATAAAGAATGAAAAGAGTGATGATATTTATAGTGTTCAAAAAGCAAAATTTTCTGATAGTTCGGAGGAGTGCCGGTTGACCTCCTCTTGTCGGAAGACCAATATGGACGTTGTGCAACAGAAATTCAGAATGGTCAAATTTTGTACTGTTGGACCTTTTCGATTGACCGTCATCTGTTGATCGTCGTTAACCCCCTCAACAGATTTTGTCGATTTTCAAGTTTTGGTCCTGTTTGATCCGTTTCGAATATTTTGACAAATGTAGACTTTTGAAAAGTATTTTTAAACAAATTTTCAAAGTAAATATGTTTTTAAAATATGGTCCAAGTATAAGCATCATTTTGAAAATAAATTTTATCTTTGATCAAAATATTTTATCAAATTAACTTTTATTGTACAAAATAGCTTTTAATTTATAAAAAAAGTTTTTTAAGTTTAAAACATTTATTGCTAAATATCAAAATTTTTGTACCTTTACATTTGATCTAAAAAGGCCTAGTTCTTGATATTTACATAGCTCTTTAAGGATATTTTCTTAAATGCTTGGAAGACTTTTACTTTGATCTTGGCCTTTTTTATAAGTCCGATTTGTGATTATAGTTTTTGATCTATTAATGACCATCGATTAATTTTTCATATCTTGAAAAACTATAATCACTCAAATTTAATTTGTTAGTGAACAAAGTTAACTTATTGGTTATAATCAAAACTTTAAGAATATAATCAACTATAGGTCAACATGGATATCTTACAATCGAGTCATTTTCACACTTTCTCTTCAATATTGCTATTTATGTCGATTTGTACCTAACAAACACAATACACATAGAAGTAAACCGTAATACATCAAAATAACCAATAAATATTGAAACTTAAAGGTCCAAATCAGTAACCCTAAAAGATCAATTTGCTGCCCAAAATCAAGAGAAGTTTCTAAGTTTTTCATGAGGATTTTGAGGTCTAATACTAAGGAACAGCGGATGCGCTCTATAAATTTTGCCTTCTAATTGAGTTTCTGAATTACAAGTTGGAAATACAGATTGCAAAAGTGGTACTACTAGCTGTATACTTCTCCTCCTTTGGTTTAGTACTCCATCGGTTGTGAAAGTTCAATTGTAGTCCAATCATAACTATGCGATTGAGAAGTCGAGTATTCCTTTGCCCGATTAGTATGTGCTTTTCTCTCTCAACTATCACCAACTTGAGAGGGTGATCTAGCTTAATTATAAGGTGGACATTCAAGAGAAGTAGATCGAAGCCAAGGTATACACAAATGAATCAGGTTCGTTTACATTATTTTTTCTACCTTTTAATCACATATTACCGAAAAAAATGACTTCTCAAAAATCCAAATCAAACAATGACTAATTTTTTTTATTAGTCAAATCCACACTCTTCCTTTGAATTATACAAAACTTGACCACAATATCATTTGGTGAATATTGCTAATTTGTACAACAAAATTATATATGTTTAGTTTGAACAAAATAATTGTTATATTTAAATTTTAGACCTTATTTGATTCCTTTTGTTGTCAAAATACATTTTTCTCTTTTCTTTTCAACTACACCTTTTTTAATAAAATAATATTATATACAAATTCAAAACTTTTCCTTATTTTTAACCATCCATTCTCCATCAAATCATCATTCTAAAATACATTTTTCTATGCAAAAAATGGACATCAAACGGGGTTCTTAATATTTTATTGCTACCAACGGTCTACGGTCAACGGTCGCCCGTGCTGAATCAAAATCCTGGATCCCATGGGCGGACCCAGCATTAAAGTTCAGCCCAGGCGGACGTTGACCGGTCAACGTCGACAATCAGCGATCGTAAGAGCGAAATTATTTATTAATATTTAAAACTTAATACTTATTATTATGTTAACAATAATATCAAACTCAGCAAGTGCTATAATGATAAGGATTCCAATAATCTTTAAAAAATAGTCATGTGTTCGACTCCCCCTGCCCTATTGTCATTAATTTTGGTAAAAATTGTAAAATGGTAAAATATGTCAACAATAATATCAAACTCAGCAAGTGCTATAATGATAAGGATTCCAATAATCTTTAAAAAATAGTCATGTGTTCGACTCCCCCTGCCCTATTGTCATTAATTTTGGTAAAAATTGTAAAATGGTAAAAACTGAAAAACTAAAAATATATGAATTGTAAGCTAAAGAATTAAACCAAAGACATCTCATAAGAATTGCAAACTCTAACCAATTTAACTGAAGGAAGAATTTGAAAACAAAATGAAATAACAATTATATAAGCTAAATAATTTATCTATTGTAAATAAATAAAAAAAATCTCGGTGGATCCAACACTGGCGGCTGTAGGAGTTGGGTCCGCCCCTATTAAATCCGCCACCGAGTCTAAAGCCATGGAAATTTAAGTAATCTGTTTATGGAAAAGTCGTAATTTTGAACTGATTTCTGCATGATACTGTAAATGGAAGAGAGGTTTTTGTTTTTTGAAATTTGCTTTGCTTCAACCAAAGGCATGGCTTAGAAATAGATATTCAAATGCTTATAGGTCATTTATAAGGCAAGGATGAGTGGTTTTTGCTGGTGATGAATATGGGGAGAGTTTGAGTTGAAAAGTGGATAGAGCTTGCATGGGAAAAAGTATGGAGCTGGAGTTGTTAAGGGCCTGTTTGCTTTGTTATTTTCATGTCATTTTCTGTTTTCGATTTTTCAAAACAATGAAAACACGTTCTCTTCTCCATTTTCAAAAACGAATTTTCGAAAAAAAAAATGGCTTGAAAACTCAAAACGTCAAAAATGACGTTTTGAGTGTTTTCAAGCCAAAACAAGGCAAAATTGAAAACACGGAAAACAGCCCGTTTTCCCTCATCCTCCATAGAAGCCAGAAGAATTGCTGCCTTCTTCCTCCACAATCGATCACTACCCGCTAGAGACCACCAGACCCCACTACCATTCGAACCCATTTTCAACATTTTGTCATCACCTGGCCACGGAGTTGCCGAAAACAACCCCAATCGCAACCCAAAATCGCGCTACCAGTCACGGTTTTCATCATATTTTCACAGTCATCGGCCACCGTTTCGATCGCCGACCACCGCCAATCCACTCATCTCACTTAAGTGCATCCAGTACCACCATGGGTCACC
>CAIGRS010121009.1:0-11431 GCA_903798395.1 Fraxinus floribunda
TTTTTACCCAAAATGGATGTCAAACATAGGCTCAAGAACACACAAGATTTATAAAAGTTCGTCTCAATGCGAAACTACGTCCTCTCCCGTCGCTGTAGTAATTCACCATGATGAAAAAAATATTTACAAAATAAAATCACACATCTCTCTCTCGATAATAATAATAATAAAGCCTAAGGAAAGCTCCCTATTTATAAGATAAATTATGGCAAAATTGAATTTCACAAGGATTCCAATTCCTTAATAGAATTTTACAAGAATACAACTCCGCGACCAATTTCACAAAGTGACAATAATTAGGCTCCACAATTTAACAGTTTATATAAAAACCCTTGATATTTTATACTCAATAGACATAATAAAAGTTTCACAATGTCATTTAACACATATTGTAACTATCTCTAGTCTTTAAAGTTTGAAGTCTGTTTTTATTACAACGTTAACTTTCCAATCACAAGATGAACTCAGGATTGTATTTGTTCTACTTTTGGTGATTTTATTTGCCCAGTAGAGTCATTTTCTAATTATTTGTTTCTAATTTCATGACCGGGGAAGAAAGAATGCATCCTACAAAATTGTTTAATCAATGTTTTGCATGATATGATTGCCACAAATTACGACTCAGATTTTAGTAACAGTTAAGAGCATGTGATTATTTTTGTTCTACAAGGTATCATTGTACTTTCTTGAGCAAGGAGATACGGATAACTCTGCTTATATGCGTCATACTGGTTGTACGAAAGTAAATTCATACTTCCATTTTACTTCTTTGATTTTTTTTGTTTTTCCGTAACCACCACACTCGCCAAATAAACACTGAATATTACTACTTAAATTTCTTGATTTACTTACCGTTCTTGAGATAAGGAAGCCGGAGAACAAATTCCAAAAGCTGAGGAAAAATGACATGACAATTGCAGCAATCTGGTAACTTGGAGTGAGTGCCACAAGCATCATTCCATATGTTGTGAAGTAGACAAAACACATGAATACGTAGAAATAGAACCAAAAGAATTTGTCAGCTTGCCAGTGGAATCCGATCATGGAGTAAAGGAGAAGGCTATATACGAAAGTCTGGATACTGACGTAAATGGTCTCTATAGCCACCTGCATGTATAGTAAAAGAGAATTATTTATTACATCATCAAGTCAACAAGTTTTAAACAAATCGGGCATGGATGATTATCGATGTTACTAAGTTTCTGTTACCTGAGCAAATGCATAAGGTAATGCCGAATACATTCCTGCTGCCTTCTCACGATAAAAGACAGTTCTCTCAACTGCTACAACTGACTGCACAGCAGAAGTATTTGTTCCTCCAAGGAACATAACAGCAGAATACATAGCTCCGAGTAAATTCATTAGGTCTTGTTGTCTAGACCTATTAAAGAAATGATGGGATGTAAAATAAAAGGCCAAAGGAGAGAAGACAAAGATCTTGTGTCAGATGCTTATTAGGGAATTGACAAGTTAACTTACATTTTCTCCCCCTTCTTCCAGAAAATAACTCCAAATATAATCCCAATAATTGTTGTCATAAAAAACCTAATGGCGTTGTATTGCGGATTCCTCCAGTAAGACAAGTATTGCTTCCAGAAGCAAGCTTTGCACTGAGATATGAAGGATTGGGCATATTTTGTAGGAAAATACAGGTCACTGGACCCTGGGGCTGGAGAGCTGATCTGTTTGATAAGTTCTTGATTCCTCCTGAGAGCGAGGGCGAAAGGGATAGAGATTAGGGATTTTAGTTAGATAAATAAAACCAGAAAATAAACAAGACAGAATTTTTGGCTATGTTTACCGGTATAAATCAGAGTTGGCATAAATTTCAGAAAAGTCCACATTAAGTTGAGCCTCAACTGCAGGAGTACTGATCTCAAGCATCCAAGTAGCAGGATTGTATCCTTCTTTGATCTCTGGAACCCCCGGTACAGACTGGAAAAAGAGAGCATATTCAATTCTGAGTTTTAAAAAAATAAAGAATAAAATTGTTTCTATACGCTGGGTTTGCTGAAGGAATCATAAACACGCTAAACACAATCTGTTATCAATCAGAACTCACTTGAAAATATTCTATCAACATGCAAGAATGATGACCAAGAGGTCCACCATAAACAACTTGTCCTCCTCTCTTCATCAACAATAGCTACAGGAAAAATAATGTTGCGATTTAAGAACAAGAAGCTGAGAAATTATTCAAAGTGAAAATTCTAGAACTCTAGGGCATGTTTGGCATGCAGTGTGACAGGACTCAGATGGATAATTACCTCATCAAAAGCTTCAAAAATATCTATGCTTGGTTGGTGAATAGTGCAGACAACAGTTCGTCCTGTATCTACAGTGTTTCGTACAGTACGCATCACAATTGCTGCAGCTCTGGCATCAAGACCAGATGTGGGTTCGTCCATGAAGATTATGGACGGATTTGCAACCAGTTCTACAGCTATGGTGAGCCTCTTTCTCTGTTCAGTTGACAGACCATCTACTCCTGGAAGGCCAACTAAAGCATCTCTCAAGGGATTCAACTCGACCAAATCCATTACTTCCTCAACAAACATCTAACAGAGAAAAGATCATTAGCTGAAACTAAATCAAATCCGAGGTAAAACAATATCATTGGATTGTAGGCCACCTCTCACAGTGAAAAGTAACAAAGATCCCGTGCAAGCTGACATACCTTTCGTGTTTGCTTGTTTACATCTGGAGAAAGACGCAACCAAGCAGAGTACAGAAGGGACTCGTAAACAGTTACGTGGGGAGAATGGATATCATTTTGTTCGCAGTAACCGCTGATGCGAGCAAAAGTTGATTGATTCTTTGGATAACCAGAAATATTGATACTTCCTTCAGTGTACCCACCAGTTTTTCTTCCTGCCAACACATCCATCAAGGTGGTCTTCCCAGCACCACTAACACCAACTAATGCCGTTAGAACCCCCGGCCTGAAAGCACCACTGACATCTCTCAAGAGTTGAAGACGAGATTCTTCAATTCCTTGCTTTTTCATTTCCTGGCGAAAATGTGTGTTTGTAAGATTATATTGCATTACTTGCTACTATAGATAGAAGGATGCATCTTGGAAGCATAGAACTCAGGATAAGTACTTACTGTGGGCATATCAACGTAGTAATTCACATGGTCAAAAGCTAGAGACAAGGGTGTGAATGGAAGCACCATTCCTTTTTTCTTGGTTGAGTTCTCTTCAGAATTGTTACCTTCAGACTTGTTCCTCACTGTATCTATACCTGCATTCATTTAGGCCTATCAGACAAAATTGAAGACAACCAAGAAAAGGTAGCGGCGTGATATATATATATATCAAATGCAAACAGTACAATCATGAATGAAAAAGCTACAAAGAAAGAAGCGATGACATGATTCTAACAATGACATGTAGAATCGCTTTATAATTATACAAGATAATTGCTTTGGGACCTAGTATTCTTCAAATTTGTTTAGATGAAACTCACATAAACTCTACTGGAAAGCATGTTGGATTCAGTTTTACCTCAAACTGAAATAGTACATCTCTTGAAAAGCATAATCCAAGAACAGCAAAGACAAAGTCACATAATTTATCAGAAATCAACTGAGATTCAGACATTTTTGTTCAATTCTGCGCATGATATCTTTATTTTGTCATAATCAATCTAACCACCAATCTGATCTTTCGTATAACTCAATCAACATAATGTAATTACATTTAGAAGATCTAAAGACATAACAAATTCAAAATATGAGTATCACAGGATACGATCTCAGACCTTCAGACTTTGGAGCTGCAGAGGCTAAAGTACTCTCGGTAGTTGATCTTTCATTAGAGATAGGATCCTTCTTTTTCTTATTTTCGTTATCCTTATCCACAATAACAGTTCTTGAATTGCCGAAGGCTGCATAAGTTTACATTATATGGTCAGAAGTAGATTAGACTCAATAATTCTGACGGAAATTAAAAGAGCAGAGCCACATCTTACGATTCAGGTATGTCAGTGCCACAATAAAACATATATTGAAGAGAATGGAAAACCCGAAGAGTGCAAGAACACATATCCAATACATGTAGTCATCCATAAACATGCCCCTTGACTTAAGAAGAACCTTCCCAACTGTAGGTTCGGGATATCTTATATCGTTGTTTGCCTAAGAAAGAGAAAAGAATAAGACATATTAAGAAGATCAAACATGTAAAATGCAGGACCCAACGATGCCAAAAGTAACATTCACAAACTACCAAAAGAACTTACAGTACTCCATCTCTCATCAAGAAATTCATTAATGGCTATAGCATTCTGTCCATACATCATAGGAGAAACGTAATAGCCCCATATCATCCATGGTTCAATGTCATCTGCAAGTGTAAATCATTTATCATTTATTAAATGTCACGTAGGAGATGAAACACGTGTACACTCAAACTTTTATATATATAGATTTTCATACGTTAAATTGTATTACATAAACACAACTTCCACATACGAAATAAGAAGTGATAACAATGAAGAGACTCGAGACCAACCTTTGGCAATAATAAATCCACCAAGGACAAAGACCATTAGTAGTGAAAAGGTACCAAGAGTGTTGGCAACAACTTGTGTTCTTCCAAGTGCGGCAATAAAACGGAAGAGGGATAAAGCCATTTGATGCAAAGCAAAAAATGCCAGTAGTTGGCGGAAAAATCTGAAAATGTAAGGAGAGAAAATAAGATTGTAAATTTATAATCTCATGTTTCTGTAAGCATGTGTGCTTCCAGGATATCAAGATCAAAGTGCAAGAACATACCTACTGGCAGCAGGAGCAAAACCAATAGTGTAATAAGTAAGAACAATCCATATTAACGATTCCATCAGAGAGAGGGGGATCCTAAGCAGCCAGATTGGTAATGAAAAAGCCCAAGCAGGGTAAAACAGACCGTCCCTTTGTTTGAAGAACACAGGAAGTCTAATAACCGTCAGTGCAAGTTCTGCTGTGCCATTAAACATCACATTAATGAGGCTGAAAAACAGTGCACCATAAAATTTTTGTCCATCTACAAGTTGGCCAGATTTCATCTCTGTTCGAAAGAACACTGTAAAGGTAATAAGTGACATAATAGTTATCTGGAATATCTTGAATATATACAAGAACGAGTTGCGTTTCATCAATAACCATTCCCTTGCCAAACATGCCTTCAAAAGTTCCATATTGGATATTCCATATTTATCAGTTACCAATGCAGCAGGATGGGCATTAGTTTTGTCATACGGAACTGATAGGTCATCAAAAAGCTTCTGCCCAATGTGGAAAGAGCTGAAGCGTTCCACAAACTCAGCTACTGAAATATAGCTGTAAGGTTCATTCTTCTTGAACCAGTATTGCTCCTGATCCTTTATAGAGGTAACCTCTTGCAGGAAGTCTGCAACTCCTTTTCTTTCTGGGCACTTGAACCCAACACTTTCGAAAAACTCAAGGATGTTTTCACGGGGACCCTGATAGACAATTTTTCCTTCTGAAAGCAAAATGATGTCATCAAAAAGTTCAAAAGTTTCAGGTGCAGGTTGGAGAAGCGATATTATCATTGTAACGTCCATGATATGAACCATCTGTCTCATATACTTAATAATTTGAAATGTAGTTGAACTGTCAAGACCAGTTGAGATCTCGTCCATGTAGAAAACTTTTGCTGGTCCAACCAACATTTCTCCTGCATTTGAGCCAAAACATAAAAATAAAAAAGTGAACCAACTAAAATCTGATCACAATGAGAAAATAGTTAGCTCTTATAAAACTTGGAAATACTTGACTTTTAATAATCACGTGGATTCTGTTCACATACCAGTTGTGAGTCTCTTCTTCTGTCCACCAGAGATGCCCCTTCTCATCTCATCTCCCACCATTATATCAGCGCAAATGTCTAAACCAAGTATCTGCAATTTTTTGCAACAATCATTAGTTTGATATAAATACTTTAGTTGACTAGAAATTATCTTCAACACTACGAGGAAAAAAACCTTGAGAACATAATCCGTGACTAAACTAGATTCTTGTCCTGCCATTGCCGTGGCTTTCATGAATGCATCTATTTCGGGGTCGGGTTTTATGCCTGCATTTTTTTCTCGCCGTGACAATTCTACAAGGAGGTCATATCTGGTTCCAACTCCTAGACAACGCCCCGAAAAATTCAATGTTTCTCGGACAGTCATCTCTCCGTGATGAAGGTCATGCTGGCTGATGTAAGAACAAGTCCTCTGGGGAATGAACTCTGACATTTCATGACCACAATACGTGATTTTTCCTGATACCTGCCATCAGAATTTATAGAAAAGAGTAATTTAGGGAATAGAAGTCAGCAAAAAGTTATGCACTATTGGCATGTCTGGTAGGGAGGATTGGGTAGCATCAGACAACATCAAGGAAGAAAAAAAGGTTTAGATCTTGTCCATTATACAATCCAATCTTATCCACTACTGCATACCAAATGGGCACTATAATCATATGATTAAGGACAACACACCCTAAGACCCTTTTCCAGCTCTCCAGCAAGTGCCTTTAGCAAAGTAGTTTTCCCAGAGCTAGGAGGCCCAAGAAGCAGTGTCATCCTAAACAGCACAAAAACAAGAGATGAATTTGATCAGATAATTCAATTGGCTATATCATTATGCGCATGGTTTCAAGTCATAAATACTCGTCGAACTCCAGGTCTAATCATGCAAAACTCAAAGATAAATCTGCATCGCAAGTTCTTATGTTCATTTTTTCTTTTAACTTCTTTCTATAGCATAATGAAAAATTTCATAAACTTAACATGACAAGTCAAATCTTTACTTATTCCAGTGTCTATATGTTATTATGTTTTACGTTAACAAACCTTGATGGTTTGACGATTCCACTGACATCATGAAGTATCTTGACAACCCTTTTCTTGGAAGGGAGAATCTTCACTTTTTCAAGACCTCCCTGAAGACCGAAAAAGATTAAAAATAAACTCGCATGAGAACAGATAAATTACCTTGACCTGAAACTTGAATGAAAACCGATTCAACATCAAAATTTAAATCATAATAAACATACATAAAAAATAGTCTAAAAAGCGTGTGAAATTCAATCTAATCATAAGTTCATACTCCGTTGAATATTCACTGTAAGAAATAAACCAATTACCTCGATCAGATTTAAGGTCGCATTAAGCAGAGTAGGAATTGCCCTTGATCCTACATATGCATCTCCTTCAATAGACAAATGCTCATAACGAACTTCTACTGTGGGAATATCGATTCCGACCCTAATGAACAAAAGAGGAGAGTTTCAAAGATCCAATTCCGACTAAAAATTAGAAATCATCATCACATAAAAACACAAATTTGAACAACTAGGATTTTTAGCATCTACAACGTCGTAGAGTAAATTGTTTTATCACCTATCAGTCCTATCCCTTAGTCTCTGGAGGAACCTCTCATTATCTTCTTCGACGACTTTAAGAATGTTCTCCTTTAGCAATTTCTTATCTCGATTTCCCAGATTGGCAACATCAACCTCTTCACGAACAACTTTCCCATCATCCAACACTTGTTTAAGAATCCCTTTTCTTACACGATCATACGTGGGAAGCCTCTCAATGGCAGCCCACATAAGCTCGTCTTGATCGTCGTACTCTCTCCCACTTCTGTGAAAAGCATCCTGTCCTGGTGCAGTAAAAACTTCTCGGACACTAGCCGAAGCCCAACTCCTCGTACTGATTGATGCAAAACTAAGTCTCCTGCTGCCGGATCTCTGGCTTAGGGATCTGGCCGCTGCCAGATCATCCCAGCCAAGATTTGCCGCCATGATTGTAAGGAAAAATCTCAAAAAGTAAAAAACCTTTTTCGCTTGATTTCAAATCCACTTTACACTAAAGCTGCAAAGAATTCATCCAACCCACGAGCTTAACAGCCTCTTCACATCGACCAATATGTAGATAACTTGTGAAAGTCGGACAAAATATCTCTCTCTTGACAAATATCTTGGATGGGAGCTGAGGTGGTTGATCACTAAAGCGTCAATTTCCGGAGAGTGTATTTGAAAGGGATTTTGAAATGTGCGTGTTGGTGTCTCTTGACTCTTGGTACCCGCATTTTAGGTGTATATACAACTTGCGGAGCACAGATTTTTCTTCATTTCTACCTCGCCGTGCAATGTTCGACAGCAATGGTCAAAAAAACACGAGTGTGTTTGGTGCGATAAAATAAGAAAATGCATTTTTTTGATGTGATGTGATGAAAAATATGTGGTTGAAAAAGAAGGAAAAATTATTGATATGATGGAAAATATTATTTTATTGAAGAATGTGTGGTTGAAAATGAGTAGAAAAATGAGAATGAAAAAAATAATGTGGNAAGAATGAGTGGTTGAAAATAAGAAGAAGAATGAGAATGAAAAAAATAATGGGGAACAAACAGGGGCTAAACATGAAACATGCTATAAGTTAATTTTTTTTTTTAATATTTATAATATACAACTAATTCAAGTCTAGTTTACTATCATAAACAATTTAATTTATTATTTGTCTAGATTTTAGACTCACGTGAATATTAACGGGATAAATAGAATATTAAAGATTATAATGGACTATATAACAATAGACAACGTTAAAGACGGAATGATAATTCCATTTTCTATATTGTCGACGTTGAACTTAACAAGAAAGAGACATATAGATAAAGAGAAGAAAAACGGAAAAAAATAAAAATAAAATATGATTTTGATTCAATAATTATATAGTTGTGATCAACGCGAAAAACTCGAGTCCCTCTAGTTTTTATAAAACGTAACTAGAAATTCTAACCAATAACGACGAATAATAGGAAATACTTATCTAAATAACATAAAATAAAATCCTATCAAATAAAATGATAAAATTTAAATCATCTGAAAGTCCATCTTTTTTACTTACTTCGTTTCGAGTAGAACAATTTTTTTTATCAATAGTATTATCTAATTTTGTGCGCACAAAGAATATAAATCACGTCATTTGTTAATTAATAGTGTATATGACAATTACATGAAATTAAACAAAATAAAAAGATAATAAAAATAAAAATCTAAGCATGAGTGGATAAGGGCATGTTTGCCTAAGCTCAAGAAGTTTAATTACAAGTAAAATATTATTTTTTATTCATCAAAGTTGAATAATAAATTGCTTTAACAATAAGACACAAATTATTTATTTTTTAATTAAAGTGAGCACAAAATAAGTTTCTTTTTTCTACAACTTATCCAAACATTGCTAATAGACTTGTACGACATCACCTAATTAAGTAGAAAACCTCATTTGACCATCTAGAAGGATAAGAGAGAGAGTAACAGTAGGTCTATTTTTCCATTAATTATTCTCCTAGTGTGGCACATGAGAATATTAATGTGAAAGCAATCCAATTATAGCGACAGTTTGTCTCCACGATAGTAGTTGGAAAGTAAGGGACGCTATACGTACAGGCTTTCAGTCACAGAATTTTAAAAAAATGATCGCGTGGCAAAGAAAAAAAGGTTGGCTACAGCTAATTTTTGAAAAAAATGAAAGAAATAAAAATTCTATTTAATATGTCAATTATCGAGATAATTATAAGATGTCAAACGAAATCGAAATATTACGTTCTTAATATCATTTTGAAGTGTTCACGACATAACTTTTAGCATCATTAATAGTTTGTGAAACGACCAATCGTAGCAAATATTATCGCGAGTCGAAATTTTATTACACACCAACTTTAAAAATTCCCCGACGAAAGTACATTAATCGAATCCTTAAATCGCATACATTATCTCGGGGTTTGTTTTGAGAACTACATCTCGAATAAATCGAATTGTCTAAACGAATATAAAAAATAGTTAAACGTACATCAAACATGCTTGTTAAAAAGAGAACGATAACTCGTTATTTCTTTCAATTTTTTTTCATTTTTTTCATTAATGTTTATTATTTTTACACGACAAAATTTTCAATATAATTTACATCGTTTTATTAGAAATTTTACATGAAGTATGATGTCGAAAATTTCTGAATATAAAAATCTTATTACGATTTTTTAGGAAAAATAATTCATACCTAATGTAAAATGAGTAATGCTTGGGGTACATCACATTTTACATCGGGGTGTACACCTCCCTCACATGGAGATGAGATCCGCTCGAATAAAAAAATATTTTATACAATGGGTCCCACCCCCCATGTGAGAGGGGTGTAGCCCATTATGTACATCACTTGATGTACAAGTGGAAATACCCATGTAAAATTTTCTCCTAAAAAATCATAATAAAATTTTTACATGCGAAATTGATGTCATACTACATGTAAAATTTTTAATAAAATAATGTAAGTTATTTTGAGAATTTTGTCACGCAAAAATAATAAAAGTTAATAAAATAATTTAAAAATTTAAAGAAAATATGAGTTATACATTTCTTTTATTACGCACGTTTGATGTAAATTTAACTATTTTCAATGTTCGTTTAGATAATTCAATTTATCCGTGATATAGTTCTTGAAACGAACTTCGAGATAACGTATGTGATTTAAAAATCCGACTAGCATACGATCGTCGAAAAATTTTTAAAGTTAGTATCTTATCGAAATTCTCGAAATACTAGTTTGAAACTGTGTACTTTGACTCGTGATAATATTTCTTACGATTGACCATTTCACACACTTTTAATGATGTTAAAAACTAAGTCGTAAGCATTTTAAAATGATATTAAGAATATAATATTTTAACTTCGTTTGCATCTTGCAATTATATCGAAATTGACATTTTAAATAGAGTTTTTATTTCCTTTTTTTTTTTTTAAATTACCTGTAGTGTACCCTTTTTTTTCTTCTTTGTCACGTGATCATTTTTTAAAAAATTCTGTAAAAAGTCCTATGATAGAAAGCCTGTATAGCATTACTGTAAAGAAAATGAAAAAAAAAAAAAAAAAAAAAATCTTATTCCCGCACCTAACTTTAATTTGAATTAATTCACTATTTTGTGGCATTCGATAATCCATGGTCGCCCAAATTGCTGGAAATTATACCTTCGACGTAATTGATCTTCCACAAAAATGTTACATAGACCACCACACTCTAGAAATGAAAATGAAAGACGAAGATTATGCCCATATTTTTGGATTACAATATTAAAATTCATATTTCTTATTTTAATACTTTCATGATGTGACATGGTGGTAAATAGCACGTTACAAAGTGATTACGTGGAAGATTTATTACAGTATGATTGTGAATTAAGTAATTTTTATCAATTTGAAAAATGTGTGATGTAATGGTGAAAATTGAAATTAGATTAATTTTGGAAGTAACTATTAGTAATTGGGACTTTCTGAAAGGCTCAAGGGTCTGGACCAAATTATTAGCAACAATCACTCCTTACCAAGTGTTTGTTTGGGAGAATTATCTGAAGAGAAAAATTAGTTTTTTTTTTTTTTT
>CAIGRS010121010.1:0-13022 GCA_903798395.1 Fraxinus floribunda
TGTCTTGTTTCTGTTGTAAACCTTCGTCGAATTAATACACCCCTTTTTGGGACTTTGTCTCAAGAGGTTTGTCCCTTACACAATCGTCTGATCCTTTTCTTTAATTGTTAGCGTACCGAAACCCGCGCGAAACAATCTCAATAACAAGCTCTTAATTATTTAGAATTATGATTATTTGATATTATTGGTAGCTTCGGGAGTTATTAATTTAGAACTTATTAATTATTTTTCAAAGAGACGAGAGACATAGGGTATAATTATAATTAAAGTGGCAATTACTTTTTGACATCAAGTGTTTGCTCAAATCCTGAATCTTATATAAATCGATATGTTTTTGGTTTGTTAATCTCACGCATTATTTTGTTGCATCAATTAAATTGGGTTGATCTCGTCATAGTCTTCTTTATAGAGATTTCTCGCATACAGTTTTTGGTGGGCTAAACATAAAGGAATAATACGGCAACCAACATAGTATGCGATCTGTTGGGGCCACTAGCTCAACAAATTTTTCAAGTTTTTTAATTAATTCACCAAGCTCAATTTGTCGAGCTCACTCTCGATTATGCATCATCCATCCACTCAACGGGAATGCTCCAGTATCGATTCGAAGTGAGGACCTCTACTCTGACATCAAACCAAAATGTAATATATTGTCATCACTTTGTTTAAAAGCTATAATAGATAATGTTCACGAAAACATATTTCGAATTATCGAATTAAAATCACCGCAAGTGTAGATTCGTTAATAAGCAATAAAGTGAATTTTGAGTTCAAGTATCAGCCCACAGAGATTGATTAGTTTAATTTTAATTTTCGTGGCCCTAATCGAAACAATAATAATGTGTGTTGTTTCTGACAAAATTATGAATAAATTTATACAATTATGAGTAAATTAACTAAACTAAATGCAAATTATATTCAATGCAAATTGATATATTTAATAAATGACAAACGCACTAGGATTTCGAATTCTCATGCAATAATCCCTTTTAACCTTAGTTTTATACTTTGACAACACAATTGAATTTGACGAATCAATGTTCCTATTTTATTTAACCACTTCTCTCGAATAATGTTAAAGTTACTCTTATATATGACTCAACTATATTTATATGATGGATGCGAACATATAAAAATGCATGAATTTTTATGAACACTTAAAAATTCACATAAGATATTGCGGTATATTTATATTCCCACCCTATGACAATTTATATATGTCGAACCTATTTTTTTTTTTCGAATGCATAAAATAGGTCACCACATTCACACAACTACTATGCACAATAATTGTGGAGAAAAGAAAATCATATAAATCATTTAATAAAAATAGCGGAAATGTCAACGAAAAAAAATTTAAAAAAAGGATAATTCTAAAAATTTCATATGCTTGTTCTGACCCCGCTAGGCTAGGACGACTAAAGAGTGCAAGCAGCGAGTATATATAAAATGAATGATGCCCTAGAATTGTAACTAATATTGAGAATAACAGTTGTTTTTTTTTTTAATTGCAAAGGAACCCGCAGTCGCTACCCGTGAGTATACACTGGATAAACATCGCTCCATGTGCAGTAACCCGCAAACTACACATGAGAGATAAACCGCACTAGACAAGTCCGGTGCGACATGCTTGATCGAGAAAGTGTTGATAGATGATTCAAATTTGTGACCTTCGGTGTCCGCGTTCACATGTTCCACCAATTCGGCCAATCCCGAAGGGGTGAATAATAGTTATGACAGTGAAATTGAAAAAATCAAACTAGGGAATTTTGGAGGGTTTAATTAATGTTGGGTGGATTTCGTAAGGGGGGTAATTTGGATAAATAGAAAATATTATGGTGTAAATTAAAAAATAGCTAAAAATATCCATGAACTTTTAAATTTTTTTTAAAAGTTTTTAAAAATCATAATTGAAGAATGCGGGGCATTAGCTATACCAAACGGGGGCATGCTGATGTTGATTTTTTATTTTCATTTTCAAAAGCCTAAAAAGGAAAAGAAAAAGTAATGGCCGGGTAAAACCTTGAAAGTTAGTGCTATAAGCGTCATTTTAATTGACAATTTTAATTTCATGGATGATCAATATGGAAGAAAGAATGAAGAAAATGACTGCAAAGAAAATAATTGTTAGGAAAATCGTTTCCCTGTAAAATATTTTATTTTCACCAATTTTCCACCCTTGCAATCAAATGGACCCTAATGTCTCCTAACGGAAAATACTTTGTGATATAATAACGTCTCTTTGTAGGGTTGTGGAACTTTGTGATATCCCTAATGGTGCATCTTTCAAATATTTTCTTTCGCTCCAATTTACTAATGAATTGACAGTCAATTTAAACTGCAATTGCAATAACAGTTGCGGTAATGTGATTCTTGAATTTTAAGTTCGGTGCTAGCATATGGATATGATGAGATGATTATCAATCTTCTTTTCAAGTTCTTTGTGAATCATCCTGACATGTAATACTAATTGTTGGCTATGATGTCCATTTCAGGTTGCGGATTCCACGTTGAAAGTTATGAGTTCGACCCTAAAATCATCTAGAGGGAGATGAATGGGTGCATAACACGGAATTAAAATTGTCAATTAAAAGTAACAAGTCACGTTTTAATTGTTCTAGATGTTTAGTCAACCAAATCACTTAATTAACCTATTAATCATATATGCTATTTTTATATAAATTATAAAAATTTTTGCAAATTTTCTTTACAGTCATTTTTTTCGTTCTTTCTTCCATATTGATCATCCACATCAAATTACTCCAATTTTAGTGTTTAAACTTTTACTCAAATGTATATTTGTCCTCAAGCTTCCATCTATTGACCAATTAATCATTCTTTCTTTACCAATTGTTTAGAAACGATCCAAAACTGAAATAAAACAAATTTAATTTAAGTTAAGTAAAAACAATACAAAAACTTAGTACTATCGTCCGAATAAATGCAGTTATTGGATGGCACAAATATACTATATAACTAAGAATCAAGTTCGAGAATCTAAACTCAATTTTTTGTTTTATTCCATGTCCTCGAGTAGGGTCTCAAATTGATACAAAGAAGAAAGGAATTTTAGATTCCTAAACGGTGGTAAATTGAAAAAAATAAGGTATCATTCTTTTCTTCTTTGTATCTTCATATTACAAAGAATGTTCTTTATCCTTCTCTGAAACTGAAACCTCTTCTCTGCCTTGTTCGGTTCAATTTCCAGCCTAAACTGCTTCTTTAAGCATTAAAAAATGCTAATACCATTCATCTATAAATGCCCAAAAAATGTTGAAATGAGCATCAAATTCCCAATTTCCTCTCTAAATCCCCAACACATCTTAAAAACCCAAAATACAAAATGGCTTCTACTGCACCCGCCTTGAAACGCTCAGAATCCATTGCAGATACCATGCCGGAGGCATTAAGGCAAAGCCGGTATCACATGAAGAGGTGCTTTGCGAAGTATACAGAAAAAGGAAAAAGGTTGATGAAACTTCACCATTTAATGGGTGAAATGGATCAAGTTATAGATGATAAAGCAGAAAAGACTCAATTACGGGAAGGGTTGTTGGGCTATATTTTGTGCACAACTCAGGTATAATTTCTATCTTTTGCTGTTCATTTATGAAACAATCTTTGGTCGAACTCGTCCGAGGTTGCTCTATGTACTTATAAACTTACAACATAGGAAATCCACGAGCAATATAGGATTCCACTCCTAGAATCCGCGTCCGTCGGGGTCATTTTATTTATGGTGACTTTGTAAAAAACCAGTCTTTTACTGGAAATAGCCCTCCTCACAGAGTCTGGTCCGCGAGGAGAGTCCATCGAGATGGGGGTGGCTCTGATATCAAATGTAACGACCTGTTTGGTAGAACTCATCTTAAAACGGCTTGTTGTATGGAGAGGATGTTCCACGTCTTCCAATGGGTTTACTATTGAAGTTTTTACAGTTTATTTAAATTTTTGTTATTTTTTTTAATTCAATACCAAGTTTTTCAAGCAAAAAATTGCAGGAAGCTGCAGTTGTACCTCCATATGTTGCCTTTGCCATTAGACCCTCTCCTGGATTTTGGGAGTATGTTAAAGTAAGCGCAAATGATCTATCTGTAGAGGGAATAACTGCAACAGAGTACCTAAAGTACAAAGAAATGACAGTGGATGAAAACTGGTATACAAATTACATTCATGGGTGTTTTCTATTCTTCTTGTATAAAATAATGATTGGGAATATTTCTGGGATGGTGTGAAAATGGCATGAAATGCATAAATGTTATGGTGCAAAATAAGTAAATATATGGTTAAATTGCAGGGCGAAAGATGAAAATGCACTGGAAATTGATTTTGAGGCAATGGATTTCTCCATGCCTCGCCTGACTCTATCTTCTTCAATTGGAAATGGAGTCAATTACGTCTCAAAGTTTCTTTCTTCAAAGATGAATAATGTCGTGGAGAGCACACAATCTCTTGTGGATTACTTACTCTCACTAAACCACCAAGGAGATGTATGTAAATGATTTATATATATCTTAAAAGGTCCAGATAAAAATGAAAGAAATCAAGTTCTAAACCATTGTTTGGTCCTATATATGCAGAAATTAATGATCAATGAGACCCTCAGCACGGTCTCAAAGCTTCAGGATGCCCTGATAGTGGCTGAAGCAGCCCTGTCTTCACTACCAAAAGATACACCTTATGAGAGCTTCGAGATGAGGTCAATTTGCCTTCCTAATTCTTACGTCTATAATCCATACTACCGAATTTACATATGTTGCATCACCTGCAGGTTTAAAGAGTGGGGCTTCGAAAAGGGATGGGGTGACATTGCTGAAAGAGTTCAGGAGACTATGCGATCACTTTCAGAAATACTCCAGGCACCAGATCCATTAAATATCGAGAAGTTCTTTGGTAGGCTTCCACTGATATTCAATGTTGTATTATTTTCTGTCCATGGATATTTTGGCCAGGAAGATGTTCTCGGCTTGCCAGACACTGGTGGGCAGGTAAACATTCTATGGTCCGTGACTAGAAAAATAATTACTTTAGCAAAATAACTGGTGCTTAGCCCAATGCTGGTCTCTTTTACTATATTTTGACAGGTTGTTTACGTTTTGGATCAAGTTGTTGCCTTGGAAGAGGAATTACTTTTGAGAATAAAGCAGCAAGGTCTTAATGTGAAGCCTCATATTCTTGTGGTTAGTAGCACTCCCAAAATTATGTTTTGATTTATCTTAAATCAGAAGTGAAAGATAAAGATGTGCTGATCTTCCTTACGTAGGTAACTCGACTAATTCCTGATGCTAAGGGGACCAAGTGCAATCAGGAACTAGAACCTGTTTTCAACACAAAACACTCCTATATCCTCAGAGTGCCATTTAGGACTGAAAACGGAATACTTCCCCAATGGCTTTCTCGATTTGACATCTATCCTTACCTTGAAAAGTTCACTCAGGTACGTGCTAGATGATAAATAAGATTCTGGTGTTATTGGACAGAAAGTTGTTTTTCCTCAGCATTGCGGTTCTTAATTTCACAGGATGCAACTGCCAAAATCATTGAAGTAATGGAAGGAAAACCAGATCTAATAATTGGAAATTATACTGATGGGAATTTGGTTGCCGCACTCACAGCTAGTAAACTTGACACGACCCTGGTACCAATGTTAATCACGTCTTTTATGGTTCGAGTTATGAACTTTTTAAACTGCAAAGAGTTTTTGCTGATAAACAGTATTTTCAACTAGGGAACTATTGCACATGCTTTAGAGAAGACGAAGTATGAAGATTCAGACATCAAACTGAAGGAATTTGACCCCAAGTATCACTTTTCGTGCCAGTTTACAGCTGATTTGATTGCGATGAATACTGCTGATTTCATCATCACAAGCACATACCAAGAAATTGCTGGAAGGTATGTGTTTAACATTATTCTCAGTAACCTAAGGGATTTTCATTACTGTCAGATGAACAACTTAATTTACTTAAACATAAAATCTAGAAATCTCAGCCAATAAAAACCCAGAAATTCAAATAGATTTGTGGTTGATGAGTGAAGCTTAATATGTGTTTAAATGTTTCATGCTTGCAGCAAAGATAGGCCAGGGCAGTATGAAAGCCATACTGCATTTACTCTTCCAGGGTTGTACAGAGTTGTTTCAGGGATCAATGTTTTCGATCCTAAATTCAATATTGCTTCTCCTGGGGCAGACCAAACAGTCTACTTCCCTCCCACTGAGGAACAAAAGCGATTTACGACATTTCAGCCATCTATAGAAGAACTACTTTTTAGTAAAGTTGATAACAACGAGCACATGTAAGTGAAGAAATATTTAAATTTATGTGCACATTTGCTGAAGTAGTTCAATATTGATTTGTTTTTTTTTTTCCTCCCCAAACAGTGGATATCTAGAAGATAGAAGTAAACCAATAATTTTCTCCATGGCAAGGCTTGATATAGTGAAGAACATTACAGGATTAACAGAGTGGTACGGGAAAAACAGGAGGCTCAGAAACTTGGTTAATCTTGTTATTGTTGGAGCTTTCTTTGATCCTTCGAAATCCAAAGACAGAGAAGAAGCATCTGAAATAAGAAAGATGCACATGTTAACTGAAAAGTATCAACTCAAGGGACAGATAAGATGGATAGCAGCCCAAACTGACAGGAAAAGAAATGGTGAACTATACCGTACCATTGCTGATACAAAGGGGGCATTTGTGCAGCCTGCCTTATATGAAGCATTTGGTCTTACAGTAATTGAGGCTATGAACTGTGGGTTACCAACTTTTGCGACTAATCAAGGAGGCCCAGCTGAGATTATCGTCGATGGGGTTTCGGGTTTTCATATCAACCCTAACAATGGAGATGAGTCGAGTAACAAGATTGCAAACTTTTTCCAGAAGTGCAAGGAGGATCCTGAATATTGGAACAGGATTTCCATTCAGGGACTACAGCGTATATATGAATGGTAAGTTTAGAACGAGCTCTTATATGTTTCCATGGACTTCTAATAATTACTGATACCGGATTGTATTGCAGCTATACATGGAAGATCTATGCGAATAAGGTTTTGAATATGGGGTGCATATACAGTTTCTGGAGACAGTGTTATAAGAAGCAAGCAAAGCAAAGATACATTCAGACCTTTTACAATCTTCAGTTTAGGAACTTGGTACATGTGTTTTCTGATTTACGTAAAATGCTTTTGTATATTCTTTTAAATTGAGCGAGATCTTAACTGCCTCTCTATGAAACTGTTGTAGGCGAAGAATCTGTTGGCTAAAAAGGAAGAAACTCCACAACAAGAGCCAAAGCAAAAGGAGACTAAACCACTGTTATCACGAAGGCAAGTCGACCAACATTTTGTACATTTACATAGCATCATCCTAGCTTATATTTATTTGTTTAGAGTGCCTTTGGCTAAGTTTAATATGAAGTGAAAGTTATTTATTTTGAAAGTAATCTTACATAAAATTAAGTAACTTTACACTGATGTAATTGTTTTGATCGTCTCAGGTCATCACAGTCCAGGTTCCGGTGAGATTACAATCCACCAAGCAATAATTCTAGTTACTTTTTTTTTTTTTTTTTTATATATATTTAATGACTAATCATTTCACTTTCCAGGTTGTTTGGGGCTTGAAGATTTGGATGTATGGATTAAAGGTTGGACAGTGCACCACCTAATTCTATGCCATTTAACTGGTTTCTAAATTCCATCACTTTACCTAGTATATAGAAGAGTGCTGGTTTGTGTACAGAAACAAATAAAAAAGAAACTGTGGATTGAGTTCACAATCCAGATGTACTGAATTTGTTTATACGTTTACGATGAAATAAAGATCGGTTCTAACATCGATAATCCATGTTACTTAATAGATGGAGTTTATTTTCTCGTCTTAATATATCAGTTAAAAGTGTAGGATCGGACTTTAACTATTTGATTTGAAAATCAATTGTTGTTCATTAAGAATAGATTAAACCTTTCATGTCATTCATTTGCAATTCAATTTCCATCATGCAAGTGATTTAATTCATGAATTTCGGAGCGGCATTGATGCTCGTTAGCAAAAAGTATCACATAATCTAACCGAAAAGTATGTTTTGCAATTAAAACCAAGGTTTTCTTGGGACAGTATAGATACTGAAGAAAAAGGAAAAATAGCTAGCTACAAGTTTTAAACTAAATAAGCGGCGGATGGATGGCTCTGATACCAAGTAATACAAAGTCTTTGTATGTTGGTTATTTATTTCATAAATAATTAATGTAAGATTTATTATTTGCCCGTGGCTCGTTTAAGAACATCAATTTTAAAATCCAATTGCTTGTTGGACTTCAACCTTAAAAATCATCCTTGCTTAAAAGAGTATTCCAAACCTTATATTAATTATTATTTAAATATTTAATCGAGGTAGAATTTTACCGTTTGGAGAATTTGGGTCGAACGAATAATAAGTATATTTCTAATGGAACATGTATTACAGAGATGATAGTTTACTAATAGACTGAAGTAATTCGACTCATTTACAACTAGATGTCATGTGAACTTGTTCATAAAGGTGAAATAAATATAATATGTGAAAGAAATAATTAATTCAGATGAAGTGCTTAATTAGTGAAAAGTGTGGAATTTGTGTGGGAGGTTGGGGGTTCGAGTGTATATTAAAAGGTCTTTGATTGGGCCTTGAGGCCAGTTACATCATTTTTTTTGCCTATATAAACACACATCTGGACACTAGAAAATTACTACAAAAATGAAATTCTATTTTCCTATTAAAAAAATTATACTCAATTATATATATTTTCTGGAGTACACTTGAGAGTTCTGAAAACTATTTGTGATTGCTGCACAATTGGTTATTTCATCGTTGTATTCTGGAGGTGATTGTCCACAGAGGTACGATAAGTTTTATTTCTGCACTTTTCTATATTGCAACTAGTTATAAATCTAACAGAAATTCTGGTCTAAAATATACAATGAACATTTTGAAGAAGCTATTGTGACATAAGTATCAAAATTGAAAGAAATGTGACAAAATAATTTCAATTTTCAGAATATTTCATTCACAAGCTACAATTACAGGTTCCATGGCAGTAGAGCTGTCTCTATCACACATTTCAGGACCAATGTTTACAAATCCTTCCCCCTGCAATGTTACATTAGACGTAAACAGACGTGTAAGCGAAAATTTTCCTCAACTGGACTAAAGAGAGTCAAGTACCTTAGCAATATTTCTGAAATATGTTGTGGTGTAATTTTCTGATGGAAATAAAACTTCAATAAGATCGGCAAGAACTAGTTGAGGCTGAGAGATAGCTCCATCATACCAATCTTCCACAGCATCAGCAGCAAGTAAAATGGAAAATATTATCAGAGAATCTCGAGAAGGAAAAAAAAAAACGAAATTATTTCAAGAACTTTGCTGATATTCATTTATCCGCAATCTACAACTGGCCTATACAAATGCCGTAACTTACCAAGAGCAGTTGAGTTTCCAATTCTTTTATCGTATCTCCACAAGCTTTGATTAGCAACAAAAGCAAAGCAAGATTGATCTTCCACATATAAATTTTCAAGAAAGGTAGAAGAAGTGTAGGCTACTGGATCAGAAGTGTAGGTTTCATCAATCACCACATCTACAGTCTAAACAAAAAGAAATTTGATTAGTACAAATTTACAAGCAAGCTGCAAAGAAATCAGACATAAACCGAGCCTGCCTAACATTAGGAAAGATACAAGAAACACTTCGACTTACACAGAGAATTGCATGAAAAGCATCCAAGTCATCAGGTATAGAGATGTTATATGTAACTTTATTGATGGAGTTGTCAATATTCTCTCCACCTGCATCCTCCACATACTGCATGCAATGTTAAGTAAATGAAAAAAAAAAAAAAACACTAAATCTAAAAGCCCAATCTGCCTGCTTAGTTGCATTGCTTGCTTAAAAGAGAAGATGTCTATAGAATTGTTGTAAATTGAGGAATTCACGAAAAAATTCTCCACTTTAGAGTACCTTTAGCTTGTACGTCTCTTTTGTGAAAGACCAGACACCCTACAACAATGGAATGAAAGCATGTGAATACAAGCTTGGAAAAAGAGTTGCAAGATTACTCGATTTTACTAATATTTAGATTATTACAAAGTTGTAATTTCAGATTTCAATTAACAGAATTGACTAGCTACATTTAACTAGGATTTCCAATACATGATGTGGAACACTGGAAAAGGAGACAGACTGGTGAAATTAATAATTTACAGCACGTACATCAGTATATACCATCCAAGCAACTATAGGTTTAAATGACTTGTTCCGGCTAGCTACAGCTTTACTCAGGCAATTATAGTTGGCCTTAATCTGCAGAGGATACAGATTATCACTGTTAGGATGAAAGAGATAAAATCTTCAATAATCCAAATAACACTTCAATCTGCTATATATTAACATTTTTTTCACCAATATTTACTAGATTCAGCCTCTGTTAGACAACCATTATTTCATTTTTTTTTTATTTTTACACATACTCATATTCGACCACACATTCACGCAATAAAATATTATGCACGTAAACCCAAAATATTTCCTTATTTTTTAAAAATAATGGTTGTCAAACAGAGGCTTTTAGATGTTTATTACACAATTTTCACTTACTGCATCATAGACTTGATTTGCTCTTGTTTCTAAATTAGCAAAAACACCCAAATATTTGATCCACTCCGCTCGCTGAGATTGAGACAAGGAACGGGTTAGTGAATTTCTACATTGGTTTCCAATACGGCAAAAGACCATAGATATGCATTACGTGCACAAATATGAATGAATTATACAGAGATAATAGAAATGTCCTGTCATTATGTGCTTCTACTGGTGATACAGATATTTATGGATGCACATCACAGCTCAGTTAAGGGGTAGAGAAAACGATATGGGCTTCATACCTGGAGAGAAGTATCCTCGCCCATTGGGAGAAAAGTCGCAAAGTTGCAGGATTGTGTTTGATCAGTATTGCTAATGAAATGAGCTGCGAATTGGGTGAATGCCTGTGAATCACTTTTGTTTATCATCTGAACTTGACCGTCGTTATACAATTTTAACACGCATTGAGATGCCACAAAATCTGACGTAATACCCTTCAAATTTCCCAGTAAGCCAAGAAGCTGTGCACTCGTAAAGTATGGTAGTTAGTGAACTCCATAATAATACAAGAAATCTTGATACTCTCAGTAAAAAACGATGTTCAGGTATATTTCAAAACTAGTCTAAATGAAGAATCCCAAATTCACGTGAAATTTGTGCTAAAACGTTTTCTGTCCACTATTAATCGATGACTCAATATCATACAACAAAATGATGCAGCTTCCTGAGCTTATATCGAAGTCTTAAAACCACTCCTAGTTTCATGCTATGTAATATCTTCATTTCCTCCTAATGAAAGTGACATTTTTAATATTTCTGACCAAAAACAGAGAGTTCAGCCACTAGAAATTAGAGGAAAATTAATAAAATATATATATACTTCACCTACAAAGACCTGCAATCCTCACCTCGAAGAAAGAAGCTGCAAATTCAGAATAGAAAAGGGAAAGGAAAATGACCAGAGGAAAACCAGATAGTCAGATCAAATAGAGTTGATGCACAAAAACGAAAAACATAAAAAGAAATTGATGTTGAAGTATCTCTGACTTAAATTACCTGGAAAATAATCTGTATCAACTGAATAATTAGCTAGTGGAATCACAAAGGATTTTATTCTTGATGTGCAATATTTTGTTTTAGAAGCCATCCTCGTATTATTCTGCAGAAATAACAATATCCAAACAGGCAATCCATCAAATGTGAAGAAAAAGATACTTCACTAATGAGTGTGCACTAATTCTGCAGAAATAACAATATCCAGATCTATGTCTGGGCTCAATTTTTTATTTTTATTTTTAAGAATTTTAAGCAAAATTTTGACCGTTATACCGATCAATCTCATTTCTTTATTCCATTTTATCTGGCATGAACAGACTTAGGGCGTATTCGGTAGAGATTAAAATTGAAAAACTAGCCGTTATTGTTGACTTTTATTAGATGAGTAGACTCAATAACGACCATATTTTCAATTTTAATTGGATTTTAAGCATGACCGAACACACTCTTATAAACGTACCATTCAATCCTTTTGATTTTGCATTGCCAATCTTGTCCCTTCTTCTCCAATTGTGTTCCGATTTCAGAATTCGACGATTGACATTATCCTTGGACCAATATCATCACGCATTGTCATAGCTTTGCCTTCTTTTCCAGCCTGCAAGTTTTTGCAAGCGGGAAATCGTAGCCCAAGGAACTCCCATCACGGCCAAAAAAATCGCATATTTAAGAAATGGATAACTTCAAAGTTAACCCTTTCTGAATCCCCATCATGAGCTATTTGTGCCACCGTTCATCTATCTTCAGCACCATGGATCCATATACTACTTTGGTATGTTTGCCCATCTTGCTCGTCTTGCCGACTTACTTCTTTCATTCCCTTTATTAGAACTGAATTTAATTTCATCGTCAATGAGGCACACCATCTGTTCGTCACATACACTTAAAAGCACAAATTTAAAGACCCTTGGGTTATCATCCCATCTCTTCCTCGTTGAATGCTCCACAAGTGCAGAACGAGCTCATCCATTGTAAAGATGTCAAATGGAACGATCAGGAACATAAGATCTTTATAGCAGCATGTGAAACTGTAATATCATAAGCTATGGTTTTTGGCAATCTGAGTCTCACGTCGTCTCTATCACATAGCAACCAACTCTATACTAAAAATGAGTTTAGCAGAAATGAATGAATTTGGATCATGAAAATAATAAGTTGGACCGACACTTACCCAAAGATATGTTTGAAAGAGTTGTTGGGGACCTAAAAAATCGTGTAAAAAGTCTTCTATAATAAGTGTTAGAATTTGGGTGTGACCCGAATTCTTTTGTTGAAGTATTTGAAGTAATTGAATTCTAATTGAAGTGCACATCATGATGAATTCAAGTTTGAAATGCTATTGGAGT
>CAIGRS010121011.1:0-10909 GCA_903798395.1 Fraxinus floribunda
TTGCCCTATTGGGTATATTGCTCAAATGATGTCCTTTGATATGAAATAACATGAGCCCTCTCCAACATTTCACGATATGAAGTGCAATGATGAGACATAATGATCATGCCGATCTCCAGTCGTAGTCCATTTTCGAACCTCCTGATCTTCTTAACTTCTGTATCTACCAAATGTAGAGCATACCTTGAGAGTTGCTCAAATTACCTCTCGTAATCAATAAGTAACCCATTTCCTTGTTTGAGCTGCAGAAACTTTGATTCCTTGAAGTCCCTCAAAACCTGTGGAAAGTACTTTGCCATCACTTCCTCCTTAAACTGCTCTCAAGTTAAGTTATGTTGCTGCTCTTCAGTCCTATTACGTGAGACAAATTCCCACCAGTGACTAGTTGTTCCAACAAAAATAAATTCTATGCATAGCACCTTATGTGTATCCATACAAGCAATGTGTCAGAATATGCATTCTAGACTTCTTATCCACTCTTCAACAGCCAGTGGGTCGGAATCACCGTCGAAAGTAGGAGGCTTGTACCTACGAAACTGTTCAACCACTGAGATAGCTCCGAGGACAAACGAAGGTGCATTCTGCTGTGGTGGTGTATTTTGTGGTGTGGGTGCTTGATTCTACCTGCTCAACTCTTGTACTGCCTGTAATAAATCAAGCATCAAATTCGCATGTGTAGGTGGAGCCATTTCCTAAAATTTAATACCAAGTCACTGTTACATACTAGTACTAAGTCTAACATGTAATACCTATACTATTGTAATGCATATCATAATTTTAGTGGGGAAAAAAATGTGCATGTTTTAAAAATTTAAAGATAGGGAATCTAAAATATTTAAGTTATGTACATGTTACCCCTTTACATACCTTATAGTCGAGAAAGATGGTCGATTGGTGATCGTTTAGTGCCAAAGATCATTCATATTATTACATATTTAAGAACTTTTTTTGTGGAAGGAGGGCGGTACCTTCGAGATTTTATTAAAATTTCCTCACTTGTGGTGGAGGAATGTCGTGGTTACAACTGAAATGAAACGAAGCTATAAATGAGAAAGTACTACTTCCCTTACAGCAGAAATAAAGTAAAGCATTAAAAAAGGAAGTACTATTTTCCATACAATAGAACATCATTACAACTACGGAAAATGAAAACAAGGCAAGTTACAATTATCCAAGCAGATGCAACCAATAGTATAAACCGGGAAACTGTAGATTGATTCTAAGAAGTCTGAATTACCTTGAGCCCCAAGTTAGCTTCTGCCACTTGGTTAGCTTCTCGATAAATAGGTGATACATCAATAGACATAACATGTCCTCCGAAATAAGATGAATAAACCAAGGCACGTTAACTTGATGATGAAACCAATGAACTACCACCTTAGAATCTGTTTCTATAGCAATCCTTTCTATGCTAAGGACATAGCACATTTGAAGGCCTATTCTTAGAGCTGATACATCCACTAAAGTGTTGGTTCCAACCCCTAGAAAATGATAGAACCCAAAAATAACCTTAACTTTCCAATCCCGAAGCAATCCACCACAACTAGTCTTGCCTGGATTTCCAGCACTTGCACCATCAATATTTAGTTTATAACAACCATGTTGTTGAGGGTACCATTTTATCAGTAATGGAGTTTTTACTTGTATTTGAACCGTAGAGATGTGTAATATCTATGAAAAATATGAGGAAAGAGACATTTTTTAGGTTTAAGAAAACCATTTAATTCGTGAAGCCAACGTTTAAATTTAGCACAAATTTTGTGCAAGTTAACTACCTTATCCTTAAATCTTGTAGCATTTCTGGCGAACCATAGCTCCCATGAAAGAAAAGGTGGGATAAGTAGAGCTACAAGATGTTCTTGTGTGGACCCGCCAAAATGAGCATTCCAAAGTAACATTATAGACCGCTAGGAAATATTAGTAGGCAAGCGAACCCCAAATAATTTTCCAAAATATTACCATGCTTGAAGAGAAATAGAACTGGTAGTGAAAATATGGTCTATTATTTCTTCATGTCCCTATGAACAGCATTAACATTTGGAAACAATAGGAACCCCACAACGCCTAACCACTTCATCTACAGGAACCACATTATACCAAAGCCGCCAACAAAAAATAGAAATTTTTGGTGGCATGGTAGAGTTCCAAATGATCTTATACGGATGAGTAGAGATGTAGTAGATTTGTTAAGAGACCAAGTTGAGCTTGTAGAGAATAAACTATTGTTGCAAGGGCACCGAATTAATTCATGAGTACCTCTGAGGAGTTGGACTTGTTAAAGTTGAATTTGTACCACTAAAGCCGAACCACCAAAGAAAAAGCTTATCCAAGTTCCATTTGCCATTTAAAACTACATCATGAAGCCTTGAATTTGGGGAGTTGATAGTCCAACCAAGTACAGACAAACTACCCGAACCCCCCAATTGTCATACCAAAAAAGAGCACAGCCATCTCGGATCAACCATATGCTATGTTTTAAAATGAATGGGAAGTGATGTGAAACATGTTTCCATATTGATGAATCTTTAAAACTTACAGGAACGTTGGCCATGTCTAGGTGATGACTAAGATATTTTATCGCAAAAAATCTGCCTAAAGAGAGTGTGATGAAATTATTCTCCATGCCATTTTACATTGAAGTGACTGGATCACATCAAAAAGACTGCGAATACCCAAACATCCTTCCTTTTGTGGATAGGAAATGTTTTTCCAAGAAACCCAATGACATTTAAAACTATCTTCAGTATCTCCCCAAAAAAAGTTGGAAAAAAGAGCATGAATCTCTTTACCGACTTTTATGGGAAAGGTGATCACAGAAAATAAATGGATAGATATGAAAATTAATACTCATTTTATAAAAGTGAGCTTTCCACCTATGAATAGAAGCTTTCCTTTCCATCCCACTAATTTCTTCCTGATCTTATCAAGCACCGGGGTGAACATAGAAGAGACGGGTTTTCCGTAATAAAAGCGGGCCCCAAGATAAGTAAAAGGGAGGAGTTTTCTTTGAATCCAGTTGTGTTTTCAATAATACGCTTTCTAGAAGTAGCAACTTCGTGAACTATAAAAGAACTCTTACCCACATTAATTAATCGTCCAGATATAGTTTCATAACGTCGAAGAAATCTCATTAAATTATTAAGGTTACGTCGAGTGCCATTAGTTAACACCAAGAAATTATTTGTATAGAGGAGATGAGATATGGGAGAACATGTAGCAGGTTCTAAGGAAATGTACTACCATCTTCTAGAAGCTTTGTTAGGCCCTTAATGAGTAGTTCTTCATCGAGGATGAATAACAATGGAGATAATGGATCACCTTGCCTTAGTCCTCAGGATGGAGTGAAGAATCCAGCTAAAACACCATTAATTTTGACAGAAAATCGTGGTGAAGAAATGGCATTTTAAAAAGGGAGACCCAAAATTCTGCAAATCCAAATCATTTAACACTTCTAACAAGTAGCCCCATGAAACCCCTATCAAAAGCCTTTGCCATGTCTACTTTCATTATCACATTAGCGCCTCGAGAATGATTGTTCAGATTATGAACTAACTTCCGAGCAAGTGCAACATTTCCAGAGATCATTCTACCAAAGCTACCTTGATTCATTGATATTAATTTAGGTAAGAGAAAAATCAAGCGGTTGGCAACCACTTTGGATATGATTTTGTAGAATACTTGACATAAACTTATAGGTCTATAATCTTGAAAAGTCTTGGGATCTTCAGATTTAGACACCAAAGCAATGATAGAAGCCCCCAAAGCATCATTCAGTTCTTTTCCCCTAAAAAAATCTCGAATTGTCGAAACAACATCTTCAGCTAACACTGGCCGAGTATGAATAAAAATAGATGAAGTAAAACCATCAGGCCCAGAGAGTAGAATCTTCTGAAATATCCTTAACTGCAGTAAGAACTTCTTCATCATAAACTTCCTTCAAAAGTATGTCATTATCAGATTTAGTTACTAATCTTGTTATAAGAGATGTCATCTCTCTGTAATTTGTTGTAGAATTATCTTCAGTTTTGAGATGATTTCTAAAGTAATCGATAGCAGCTTCCTGAATATCATCTTGGTCTGTGAGAATACCCGCCTCTGTACTGATACTATGAATAATGGCTTTCGATCTATTTTGCGTAGCAGAAGCATGGAAGAAGGCAATATTCTTATCCCCACAAGATAACCATTTAACTCGTGACTGTTGCCATTTATAAATCTTTTCCTTTAGAAGAAGTCTGTCTAACTTCCCCTTCAGAGTTGTGAAATTAGCATCCAAAGTGTGATCAGATTAAACGATGTTTTCGAGTATAAGAATTTTCTCACGAGTTTCATTGATTTTTTGAAAAATATTCTCAAAGACAACTTTGTTCCAAAGTTTTAAATCAGCCTTTAATCTCTTCAGTTTATAAGCCACCCGAGCTACTCCAAAAAGAGGGCAAGGTCTCATCCAGGATTCTGTCACCATAGGGAAGAAAGCCGAGTGCTCAAGCCACATCCTTTGAAATTTAAAGCTCACGATCCCCTGTTATTATCTTCCTCTGTGCGTAGTAAAAGGGGAGCATGATTAGAATGCTTTCATTCGAGATGTACCACCATAGTGTCTGGAAAAGCTACCATCCAGTTATGGTTGACAAGAGCTCTATCAAGATGTTCCCATAATAAAGAGCTATTTCTATTACGATGCCATGTAAACCAAGATCCTGTGAAAGGAACATCATACAATGAATTTGATTCAATAAATTGTACAAAATCTTGCTTAGCCAGTCGGAAAACGGGTCCATCTCCAAGTTTCTCTTCATCAACTTTCACAATATTAAAATCCCTTATCAACATGACAGGCAAATTAGTAGATAAGATTGGTGAAATGGATGACCAAAAGAATGCTCTCCATTTCTCGAGCGGGGATTATGTTCAGGGGCGAAGCCAAAGCTCTCCTTTTTACTGGAAGAAAATCCTACATTTAGTGAATCTCCTGTTTCAGCAAGCATAACTGCCTCTCCTGAAACTTTATTAAAACCCTTTCTCTAGTGCAGTTTTCCTGAGCCTAATTTTGTGCTTCTGTGGGTGACTTATTTTCATGTCTATCATCGTGTTCAACAAACTCCTCTGTTGTAGGGCTGAAAATAAGATTATGAATATTATCAAGGGCAACCAGCACTAACTTTACATCACATATTTAAAGTTATATCTTGAAAAATTATTAGTAATTAATAAATACCAAGTAAAGTTAAGGTTAAACACATACGCGTTTAATACACATAACAATTAAAATTACTATATCATTTAAAATAACAAATCAATGTTCACAGGTGAACAGTAACCAGTCACTATTCATCATGAAGAGTAGCGTGCATGTAAATATTTTTTTGAAGTCTACAGAATCGATTTTATAAAGCCTGGCTCTAATACCAAGCTATAAAACATGGAAAATCCTTTATTTACTTTGGAGTGAGCAATAGTTAACATTAATTACATCATCACTAGATTTCCGCATGGGTATTACGATAAATTTCTTTATAATTATTATAACTAATCAATGTGCATGGAGACTTGGAACTAAAATAGCCAAAATACTCACTGTTTTGTTAAATCAAGAGAGAGAATTAATATTAAAATTCACAAAGTTGGCAGACAAACTGATGTAATGTTTCCTCTAAATTTACTACTTAACTCAGCCAACCAAAAGGTGCAAAATCAAAGGACAAGTAGTATACTAATTTATTATGATCCTTACCAAATCGTGATACATATCATTTATTTTTCTCTTTCTTTAGTAGGACCCGACCTCAAAAGTCACCCAATTTCATAGAATTATTCTGGTATATTACATTTCTTGGGAAATGTAAATCAATTGCTCTACGTTTCAACCCCCCAATTTAACGTAATTATTTATACATAAAATGTAAATAGCGAGATAAACACTAAATACCATAAACAAGTTAAAATTCCCAAGTCATCATATGAAATTACATGTCCAAATAAATTTGTTCAAGATTTCGAATAAAATGAACGATTTCAAAAAAAATTTAATAAACTAAGGTTATTGCTAAAATTTAGAATTCAAGGCATGTTACACCAGATTCGATTTATTAATTCCAAAAGTCTTGTATAACGACTACACTTTATTGCTTGCCAACCAACGACCCGTTCTAATATGTGGAGTAGGGAAAAATGGTGAGTATATGAGAATGCTCAGTCGGACATTAAAAAAAATATGGTACAATCCTGAATAAAATATTTAAATTATGCGTCAAGAAAAATCAATTTAGAAACTGGTAAGAGCTCATATCATATCATTTGTACGGGAATGACCACATCATTATATCGGAATCATATCATATTTTTAACTTTCATAAGTACAAAATTTCATCAACATGAAGCAAAAAAAATTTAAACGGGATAAATCAACTGTACCTTGTTTCCTACTTTGTTAGATTAAATTTTAGAAGGATGAAATTTCCAAAATCACGTTCCAAAAATATTTTTCCTGCCTCTGTTGTGGTTCATGCATGAATATAGTGTTTTTGTGTGTGTGTGTGTGTGTCATCCATTATTCATGTATCTATATACACCAGCAATAATAACATGATCTTCAAGAATTGGCACGTAGTGGGAAATGTGTGGGATAGGGTAGTTGGATAAAGGTGGGGGAAACAGAATATCAAACAAAATATTTGACGAAGTCTTGCTAATCAATACATTTTCATATATGAGACAATACTTACAGTGAAAGGAGCTAAATTAGTTCTTTACCCACTAGTCACGTGACCTCACATAAATCTCTACTTCTACCTTTTTTCTTTAAAGTTTACTTAATCAATTAATATCATATCCAAAAGTTGCTATGTGCCACCCTAAAATATTTAAATTCATTAAATAACCTAACTAAAATATAATTTAAGACAATATCTTTCGACCTCGATAACTTGATATCCGCTAATCTAAATTAACTTTTTTTGAGTCTAAAATGCATAATTAATTACAAGCTATCCAACGAGCCCAAAATTCATATACTTATCATTGCTCCGTCAATATTCAAATATTTGACATAATTAAAATTGAAATTTTACCTTTAGTCCCTAACTTCAAAATATTAAAAATATAGCATGTGAAAAAAATAAATTCTATTTTTTAAAAATAAATTTGGGACTTTACAGAAGAGATCCAGAATATTGGTACGAACGAGAAAGTTTTATACCTGAGAGATTCAAGAATAGTTCTATTGATATCCTGGGAAATAACTCTGAATGTATTCCATTTGGATAAGGAAGAAGGTTTTGTCCCGGCATGAGTTTTGCCTTGGCAAATATTGAGTACCCTTTAGCACAACTTCTCTATCACTTTAACTGGAAACTTCCCCATGGAATGAACCCTAATGATATGGACATGATTTGAGGCACAAGGAATAAGTGGAACGCGAAAAAATAATCATTACTTGATTGCAACACCCTACAACCCTCCTGTGGAAGGTTAAGGAATCCAATGAAAGGAGGCTTGAGAGCAGTTCTTAATGCAAATAAGCTTCACTACATGAACTAATTTCACCTTAAAAAGTATCAATGTTTCATTTTCTATATTAATGTATGCACTCTTATTTGCGAAGACTTTCATGTATAGCTCGTTTTTCATTAGTGTGTCATATACTACTTCAGAACTATAGTTTTCCTACCGTGAGGTGTTGACGAAGCAGTAATCATAACTGACGAAAAGTGAGATAAAATGATAACACGAGAACCACAAATCGTTGATTCGCACACGAATACTGTTTGAGTCAAAATTAGAGAAAATTCCCATAATATATTATTTTTTCATAAAACAAAAGCCGAAAAAATGTCATTGCCAGATGCTGGGTTAATAAGCAGCGAGATGGCCTAATTGCTAATATATTTGAAATTACTCACTTAGTCTTTCAACTATTAACAAATGTAAACTATACCTTCATTCACACAAAACATCATTTAGAGTCTAATGAAATAAATAAACTTCTAAAAGCAAGCCCTACATATTTTAGTCTAGTATTTCACCATTCACCTCAGATCGGATAAATTCATTCTTGAATCTCGGAAATTGCAGAATGAATTTGTAACAATTTCAAAACATTTTATTGTTCTATCTCGTCTCAAAATACGACAAATTTGTCATATCATCGCATATATTAACTGTTAAACTGTACAGATGGAAATTGCAATATAGTGATGGTGTTCGGAGGTAAGGGGGCGAGCGCACCTGACCTAACGAGGGCATTCGACCTGTGGTTTTTAGACCCCAATCGAAGTACGAGCGGACCAGATGTATAGAGAACCGTGCTTGTGCAATAGCCAAGTGTCGGTAGCATGCAATGATTATTAGACATGATGCTGACTACACCTACTGAATCTCGGATCGGATAAATTCATTCTTGAATCTCGGATCTTGTCTTCACACAATGCCTTGTAACTGTGACAATCTATCAAGTAAGTCAACGAAGAAAACGTCAAAAGATCTTAGTAGCCTTACTTCAATTTCTTCCAATCTACATCACCCTCAAGCTAACGGTTAGATTAAAGCCGTCAACAAGACCGTTAACCTCTACTTGGTTTAAATAAAAATCAATTTTTAAATAAATTTTAATAAAAAATTGCGAATCTCAAAAATATGTAATTAAAATTAATTGTTGACTTTAACTTAAATTTTAATCAAATTTTAAGCTTAATCGACAGGGGCTAAATATACCCTTAAAAGAAAGTTTGATGATTCTAAGGGTGCTTGAGTTGAAGAGCTCCTCCATGTGTTGTAGACAATCCAGACTCCTAGTAGGACTAGTATCGTGGAAACCCTATTCTCCATGGCATATGTACCAAAAGCTATGAGTCCAATTAAAGTGGGGGCAACCTTCTCCTCTTCGCATCCATTTCAACAAAATCATAAACGACGAGTTGAGAAAGGTAGATGGATTTCCTCGAAGAGAGGAGAGATGAGTCTTATGTCAGACTCGCCTCATATTAAAGGAAAATGACCCACTGTTACAACGTCAATGTGAATAAGAGATCATTTTGCATAAGGGATTCAACTTTGAGAAGAGTTTTTCTATCTTGGAAAGAACCTGGCATTGGTACATTGCCATTTCCTATGAATGACATCTTTAACGGACACCACCTCAACCGAAAAGATACTACATGCAGAGATAATTTACATTATTGGCAAATTTGACAGACTACAGCAAATAAGCTCTATCAACTTTTCACTTTACCTTTCAGATTGCTTCTATGATATATGAAGGCTGCTTTTCATCTTATGTCAAAGACAGTTGAGATTGACACCTTTTCTTATAACTAGTGAGTCCTCAAGATGAGGCAACGTGTTAACCTTAATGGACATCACTTCATCTCTCTTGATATAAAAGGTCACACTTGTTTTCTCACAAATGTAATGTGATTCTAGCAATGAAATAATGAGCACCATACTGACATTGCAAATTCGGTGTTTTCTCTTCAAATCCAAAACACATTCTCATCCACTGTATCTCTCGCATACCTAAATATATACATCTTCGCCGTTTGACTTAAGTGTCAAAGTGCCCGTGACACATGCACCCGTCCGAGCTATGATTACAAGTAGTCTAACATGATTGTCCAAGTTTGCAGGTAACATACACGTTGTTGACAGAAGAGGAACTAGGCCATGTGACATCGTCAGATCTCAAGGTCAACAACATGAAACAAATTAGAGTTTTAGTCAATAAGTGTCATTCCATGGCATGAGTCATGCTGAACAGATTTGAGTGACATAATTATTTATTCACAGGTTGAATAGCATGTTGAACAAGATTTAAAAAATTCTCCACCTAAGGTAGGAATTTGTTCGATTGTCCTAGGGAGAAGATTGGAGATCAAAGTCCCTACTTCAGCTCCTTTTTTTAACTCATTTTTAAATCACATATTCTTCCAATAAAATAATTTTATATGTAAATCCAAAATTTTTCCGTACTTTCTAATCACATTCTCCAAAAGATTATTTCTTAAAAAATCATTATGAAAAAATGGAGTTCAAACATGGACAAATTAAAAAAAAAAATGAAGTGCTCTTTCTTTTTGTTGTCAAGATTACGAGTTATTGACCATTATTTCAACTGACGTTATCATCATAAAACATGAATCTACTCCACTCTTTTGTTGTAAGCATACAAATCCATATTTATATGTTTGTTACGCTTTTAATTTTTTAATTTAGCCCTTGATTGACCCATATTTTTTTAGAGTAAATTTTATAAATAGTGATTTTTTTTGTAGAAAATATGATTAAAAAGTACGAAATTTTTTTAGATTTATGTGCAAAATTGGTTTATTTGAAGAAAAAAGATTTTTAAAAAATAAGGCTTGAACAAAGACTTAATATTGTGCACTATGGTCCCATTGGGATACTTGAGTCTTATTTTATCATTGAAGCAAAAGGAGGCTGTGTGATTACCCCCAAAAAAAAAAAAATACTTTTCTCGTTTATTCAGAAAAGTTTAATGTAGACGTATAAAGAGATCGTTAAACATGATGATAGCTGAGTACACAAAATACTAGTCATGGTGAAAATTTTGAACTTTGCCCAGCAACTCAAAGTTTGAATTGTAATTCTAAACATTCAAATGATAGAACTTTAACCCATATATGAAGATGAATATAAAGGCTACAAATATTATAACAGCAAATGACTCAGGCAGTCATGAGCTTATTTGTAAAAAGAACTGCATGCTCTCTAGACTTGGATAAATTAACCTTCAATTGGAGGGTTGTAGGGTGTAGCGATCACATGAAGGTTATGTTTTCTCTGCACACTCACTCCGGGTATCTCACTCATGTCTAGATCACTGTGGTTCATTCCATGAGGAAGTTTCCAGTCAAAGTGATAAAGAATTTGAGCTAAAGGCACGTCAATATTT
>CAIGRS010121056.1:0-10947 GCA_903798395.1 Fraxinus floribunda
AAATTATTAGCAAGTAACAAATAAGTACTCATGTTTAAAATATTTCTACAAGAAAAATTAATAACAAGTATAAAACTAAATTTACACTATATAAATGAAGAATTTTTAAGAATTTAATCAACGTGTCGATGATGTGTCGTGTCTGCGATTTTTTAAAAATTGCGTGTCGGCGTATCCGACACGTATCGTGTCCGACACACGTGTCCGTGTCGGTGTATCATTGCTTTTGAGCCACCAATAATTTTTCATGAATTTCTCCCTTTGATTCTCCAAAAAGTTGCTTTTGTACTTTTTCCCTGGTAGCCCTAGAAAAATGTGCCATAAATGCCATTTAGTGCCCTTGACATTCGTGGGCGAGACAAATGCTGAAATTGCCCCTATTTTGAAAAAGTTCCAGCAAGGCCATTTTGGAGGCTGCCAAAATTCTTGCAGGCGCCAGAATGAGGTCAGAAGGTGCCTTAATTTTTGGGTTCTTTCTGGCGGCCTCCAAAAGTTTGGCATCCACCAGATTCTTGGTCTCCTTGTTTGTACCAAATCTTCTTTTCAAGGCTCATTTTTGTCCCCATTTCGATCCTCCAGCATCTCGCACCTACATCCATGCTTCAAATTGCCTCTTGCTATTATCTTTTAATCCTTGACTCCTCTTTCTTCGCGCAAGCTCATGTCCATCTCCTAAAAAAAAAAGGAAAGAGAAAACTCAATAGAAAAATGAGGATTAAACTAACCACCGTATAAGTAGATGACTATAAATAATTGTATAAAAAATTACACTTATCAATACCCATTATATGGATGTATCTTCTATATTTTCTCTAGATATGAAAATAGTGTTTTCTTCCTTATGCATTTTAGTGAGTGCATTCTGTGTCTTCTCCTTTTGGCTTTTTGATGCATGTCCTAATGTTAAGCTATGGCTGAGGTTGTACAGGTTTGGGTGGACGGTGTGAGAAATTGCATCTCTAAGAAATCTCCTGGTGCAGTTGAGGTAGATGTACTTCACAAGCTGGAGGCTGAGGTAATTTAGAACCTTATCTCTCCTGAAGTTTCAAAGACATTCCATCCATTTAGTTTAGCAGAACCTTATGATGACGCACAATCTTTTTCTGCCCGATCAATTGATTCTTTGTCTCTATCCAGATTTTAGAGCTGCAACTTCAGCTCCCTGAGGCTGAATTGCTTTCTGATTTAACAAGGCAGGCTAAATCTTGCCGGTCTCAGTGCAAAGAGATGTTGAAAGATTCCATCAGCCTAAAGGTTGTGTAGCAGATATAAATATCTTTCAATTAGGGAATACTTACACGAAACTTACTTTAAGAACTACTTTTTTTTTTTTGCAGAAAGTTGAACTGTTTCTCAAAGAATGGGATGGCTTTACTGTTAATATTCAAGAGCTAAACCTTCTAAAACAATACTATAGTGATGCCATATCATGGGTATCCCATGTTAATCTTGTTCTTGTGAATGTTCATGAACGAGAGGATCAAGAAAATGTCATTGATGAGTTAACGAAAGTTCATAGGGAGGGTTCGTTAATGAAAATTCAGGGTAAGCGTACCATTCTCTTTGTTCTTTCCTTATTATATAGGTATTTTCAATTTAGCCCTGTTTGAGCCCTATTATTTGTCAAAAAATGCATTTTTGAATTGTATATTGACGAAGAATGTGTGGTTAACAAATAAGGAAAAATTTTAAATTTGCGTGTAATATTATTTTATTGAAGAATGTGTGGTTGAAAAGAAGAGAAATTTATTTTGAAAATAATGGGGATCAAACAAGGGCTTAGTCTTGTTGCATTATAGATTTATTTTTTATTTTTTAAAATTTATCTATTGGTGTCATCTGTTTGTCCTTTACAATTTAAATGTAGTTGAGGAGTTGCCTTGTGTTGAGATTGAGCTTAAGAAAGCTTGTTGCCGGGTTAAAGCTTTGAAGGTAACTAAACGCAGAATATTGCTTTCGGACATGAACTTGTTGAAGCAATAGCAAATCAACTGCTACATTCACTTATTTTCTATGATTTGTAATTCTCATTTATATCTGTACACTCAATACGTCTGTGTTGCATGCCATCTTTCATGAGGGAACGTTTTAAAGAAATTTGATTTCTATGGTGTTTTATAGACCTCCAGTTTGAATTTAATATCTGATGGGACTTGACTTTGTGAGCGCTGTTTTTTAACATGGAGTTTAACTGAAGTATGATTCAGAAATAAATTTTTTTTCAAGGATATATTAGTTGGGAAATCTTGATGGAACAAAAAAGAGCTTACTATAAGATTAGGGTGGAAGGCATTGATATATTATTTTGATATATGTAGTTGCTAATGAAATATTCTTGCAGGCACTTGACTGTGGAATGTCCATGGAATTCATCCAGCAACTGATAATGGAGGCAACTGCGTACGATCTCTTTCATTTGTTTTACATTTGACTATTTATATCTTGTAAAAATGCTATACATTACTATTAAGTTTCAAACTTTGCATGCCACATAGACTACAGATTGAGAAGGAGAAGCTATTTGTTGATATCTCTAGAAGACATGCGGTTGCCGTGCGGTGGGAGGAGAAAGCAAAGCATGTTCTCGCTAGTGGAGCACAGATGTCTGAATTTGAGGATATTTTAAGGTTTTGAATCCATATTTTGCTTACCTTAACTTGAGTATTTTGCCGATGCTCTGATTCTGATATGAGATTCAAAAACTTGTAGGGCTTCTGAGGATATGTGTATTATTCTACCTTCTCTTATCCATGTCAAGGATGCAGTGTCAACGGCTAAGGCTTGGTTAGACAAGTCGAAGCCATTTTTGTCTCATGATTTACCCATCATATCAGACTCAAATTCTCACCTCAAAGTCGAGGCCTTGAAGGTTGTCATGGTGTTTTGTTGATGATTTATTTGTCAGATTAAAGAATGTGGCATGACAATTTTTGTGATACCGCAGAAGTTAGTGGCTGAGTCAAAGTTGCTGAAGGTATATTTAGATGAATGTTCACTTGCTGAAGAAGTTTTAAAGAAGTGCATCGAGTGGGAGCAGGATGCCAGCTCTTTACTGCTGGGTGCAGAGAATTTGTTGAAGATTGATAGTATTGGTGATGGGAATACCAGCTGTCTTATTCCCAAATTTCAAAATTGTCTTCTTTCACTAGAGCCCACCATGGAAGCTGGTTTTTCTCTTGGTCTTGAGCTCAACATGATCCCAAAACTTCAAGATGCTTGTTTCACTCTGAAGTGGTGCATCAAGGCCTTCTCATTCTCTGCTGTTGTTCCTACCTGTGAGGTGAATTTTTATCTTGTTTACATACATTGTTAAATTTAACATGATCTTTCTTTCTTGTCTCTCTATTATCTTGGTGTATGGAGCTCTTGTTTATCTAATGAGGCTTGTGTTGAAGTGTCTTTTACTTCCGGCAAATTTGTTCACTACATTAAAAGCATGTTTGGAAGTTGTTGTTTAAGTTATAAATGGATAGAAGTGAGTGGCGGATAAGTGGGTAGTACTCGTGGGTTCCACGAGATTTGAGGATAAAAAGTGGTTTGACCGATTATAAATAAGAGGCAAAGAAGGGCCAAGTAAAGGCAAAAATGCCAATTGTCTCCTCGGTTTTCTCAATATTAGTCTCTCTTTTTTCTTTTTAAAGAAATTGCTGATTTTGTGGTTCCTACGTTACTTCGAATGTATAGTTTACTTTTTTGGACATATTTGCATTGTCCCAGACCTTGAAGTTTGTTTCTACATTTATTTTATAGATCTTTTAGATGAAATTTTTGTACTCTGTTTGATGGTGATGGGCCTACTGTTTCTTTTTAGATAAGCTGGCTTCGTAAAATAGCACGCTGAAGTGCATTTTCTTAAATTTAGTCTGCTAATAATGTGGAGAAGAAGCTTTTGCAAGTGAGGATGGTTGAAATTGTTGTTGGTTCTGAGGCACATTTTTTAACTTGAATTTTCTGAAACTTGTTCAAATTTGTTTAACTGATCATCTTCAAAACATAATCTGTCATCTTGTCCTCACTACATGCATACCAAGAAAATGCTTCTCTATTATTTTTTTTTTGGGTTATAGAAGTTAGGTTTGGTTTTGATGTCCTTGTCCTTGTACTGTTAGTTTTGGTTTCAAGTCCATCCATGAAATCTGTAGGCTACTTGTTGAATTAGTTGGTTCTCTATTGTCTCGATTAAAATGTATAAAATATGTCTGGATTTGACTTTCTTTTCAATTCTGAATAAAGAAGCTCAGTAACATGCACGTTTTTTTTATACTGACCATGAACTTTGCCCATCATCGCCGTTTGCCCATGGGCATTATGTGTACTGTCAGCTTACGTAGACTTAACTCGAATCGCTAGGGAAGTGAAGTTAATCCACGTTGGGGTCCGACCCCTAGTGGACATGTACATAAGCTAAAGGTGCGAGAATAGCACTTGAGCGAATGGGCAAGATGGGGAAAGTCTGGTCGTAATTTTATACAGCCTTCACATGAATAGTGAATTGTTGAATATGAAGTTTTATTTCTTTTAATCCAATTAAAGTCGATCATTGTTATTTTGCACCCATGTGTATAGTCTTCTCTTGATGATTCAAGACAAATTAATTTGATTATTTCAGCATATCTTTTTGATTCCTTTCATTATGAAATATAATAATTTTTGTAGTTAGTGCTGACTGTTTCTTCTGATTGAATTTATTTGATTAATTGGACGTACCACTTTTTGCATTTTGGTTTATGACTTTGTCTTCCTATAATTGGAGGATCACGTATCATATCATTTGTTATGGTTTCAGGAAGTTGATATGACATTGGAGGATGCTGCAAAACTTCCTGTAACCTTCAAGTCTTGTGCTTTATGGGGCAAGTTGATAGACGGAATACATTGGCTTAGGAAGGCCCTTCAAATTCTTGCTCCTCATAATTGTGGACAATTTCAGCTGATCAGTGCTGAAGAAGTTCTTGTTCTGCATGAGGTATCTAATGTTATTAGATTGCTTTTGGTCTACAAACCTTTAGAATCCTGAAAATACTATTTCTACTTATACCCTTAGTTCACTTACCGGTGCTTAATCGTTTGCGTCTTCGGATACATATAACATCTTGAAATTGCAGAAAATCTGTGTTCCATTCCCGATGATTGTTGGTCAACTTCAGAATTCTATTCACAAACATAAGTGAGTTGTCTCCTCTAATTATGGCATTTTGGTCCCACTTTAGATATTTTTATACTTTTCAGTGGAATTATTCATCTGGTTTTGAGTGAAAGAAAGTAGCTTCCATGGCTTTAGATGACTGTTTATACCAGCTAATTGTAACGACATGGGTCCCACTTAACGGGCTGTCCCGGCCGTTAGATGACGACGTACTATCCCCACTGTACCAATATTGGTCTTTTTTACATACTTTGTCATTACTCGCACGCTCCCTGAAAAAACTTCTCAAAGGGTTACCCATCATGGAATTGCTCCAAGTCAAGCACGCTTAATTTTGGAGTTTCTAACGATGGACTTCCGCAAAAGAAGGTGCACCTTATGGGTATGGGTAGTATCTATCAAATATTTTTTAAGCTTTCCTGATCTGAGTATTACAATCACTCCTCGTTAGACTCGCGACGAGCTTATTCCATCTGAGGATCCGTTGTCAGGCCTTGGGATTCTAGAGGTGGCTCCTACAGGTTCAAGAGGTGGCTCCTGCCCTATGGCGTAGCACTTTGTCCCGCATAGCACTTAGTTCCCGATTTTCGCCTGGCAACCGGTCTCTGATACCATTTGTAACGACCGGGTCCTACTTAACGGGCTGTCCCGACCGTTAGAATGACGACGTACTGTCCCCACTGTACCAACATGAGTCTTTTCAGCATACTTTGTCCTCACTCGCACGCTCCCTGAGAAAACTTCCCAGGGGGTCACCCATCATGGAATTGTTCCAAGCCAAGCACGCTTAACTGTGGAGTTTCTAACGATGGATTTTCGAAAAAGAAGGTGCACCTTATTGGTATGAGTAGTACCTATCAAATCTTTTTTAAGCTTTCCTAGTTTGGGTATTACACTAATGGTGCTAGGCAGACGCGCTCGTTTCCCGATAAATAAGTGCTTTGACCCTAGATTGTTTTTGATAATGCTAAGAAAGTGGATTAAGTAGCTCAATTTTTCTATTTAAACATAAAGCAGGCGTAATTACATTGGCGGGGTGCTATATTGAGATCAACTACCTTGTACCGCGCGTCTTGTATATATTCTTTTACTTCTTTCTTGTAACTAGTGCAATATTTAGTAGTTCACCAAGCTAAGATCTTTCCTTTTTCCAATTGTACTCGGTGGAAAATAAAAGTGTGGATTAGCATTTTATCAGAACAAACATACTTTTTAAGTTTTGATATATGATATGAGTGAAATACTAAGCTGGCTAGGTTCATTAATCTACTCTGATGGCTCTCTAACTACTGTTATACATATTTTTGGGTGTTCAAGGCTATTCTCTATTATGTTCATTTTGTGGCATACTGGCTTATAAATGCAGTAGATTTAGCAATTCCATGCATACAAATTTTGGTTTAAGTTTGTGTCCCAGAAGCTGGCTATGTTGTGATTATGCCAGTTATCCGCCTTTGTGAATATTAACCTTATGGCTAGTATTCCTGGTTAAACAAAACGAGATATTGCCAAGTCTCGAATTGCATTTTATGCATTCTTATATCAGTAGTATCTTTAAGTTGCTATTTCAGGAGAGATTACCGTCTTCTCTCTCTAGTTCCTTAAATAACGGTTCTCTAATACATTTCCAATGTGTTTATAGTTTGTGGCTGGAGCAAGTGCATCAATTTTTAAGACTTGGATCTGAAGACCGATCATGGAATATATTGTTGCAGATGAAGGTAAGCTGATTAAATCTTTTATTTGGTTTTGTGAGAGCAACATCCTTTTAAAACTGTTGGTATTCACTTTGGAGCTCTCCTTGAGGAGATCCTTCCTAAATTTGATCAAAGCGTCCGGGTGAGGTGTTATTGTTAATATCTTTGGATGTAGTTATCAGCTGATATGGTGTTCCTGAAACTGTGCATTGGGTAAAGTTACCTTGAATGCACATCAATTTAGTTTGCTGTGTGTTTGGATTGCTAATTGTGCCACTCAAAGATGAACTGTACAGTGGGGGTGAAGGTTTCTCCGGATTTTTAGTCTAATACAAAATTTGGTATTTTGAAAAGAATATATGTAGAAGTTAAAAAATTATGTGAATGTTTTTAGGATTTTAGAGATTAGGAGCAAATTTGGCCCTACAGGAAAGGCAATCTTGAAGAAAAAATGAGACGATAGTAAGATTTATACCTGGAAGTTGCAAATTCACTAAAAGTTACAATTTTGTTCTGGCTAAACATATTGGAAATCCTGGCCACTTTGGCCTTGAGTGCTTTTAAATGCCACATTGATGAGTCATACGAGTGACAGTACATGCTAAAGAACTCTCTCTCTCTCATTTTTTTAGACCCCCATTGGCCCTTGCCGTCAAATGGCAAGATGAAACGAAGAATTTGGTAAGAGTTTTGAAGTGTAGATATCCTAGTGCTTTGGGCTATTTTTGTGTTTTTTTTCTACCTCCATGAGGGAGTTTAATTCTTGGGCTTCTCACCCTTACTGTTGGCTTAACATATTTGTTAATATACCACCGTACTTTTCTTTGATATAATGTGCATTCTTTTGTGACACCACCCTTTTTGTCGACTTCTATTTTTATAATAACATGAATGATTTAAACTTTTGGCCTGTTTGATTTGAAAGGTAAAATTAGATCGACTATGGGCACACAATTTTTGACACATTGTAGCTACTCTTTGGATTATAACTTGCGTAATAAATGAAGGTTTTGTGTTCTCAAATGGAGACTGGAATTTTTGCTCTATCTAAAACTGCTCCCATATCCAGCTACCCAGTCCAATCCTTACACAGAATACACACTAGACCAGCTGGTGCTGCGCTTAATAAGAGGTTTCTGTTGCAATGGTAGTGTAGGTGAAAGCTCCATAAAAGATTGTGCATCTGGCTGCCCTACTCTCTGTATAAGTAATTAGGCGTTCCAACCAGTTGCTCCTATTTTCTTTTAGGAAAAGACACTTGTATTATTATTTCTTTTCTTTCTTAGTTTTAATTTTTTGGTTTGTGGGTTGGGGTGAAGTAGATCTGATGGATGACATGGTAGTGTGTTCTATTCCATCCGTACAATGGCTAATGCAGAAAGTAGTATATCTATTGAGAAAAATTAGAAGCATTGGTGTTCTTTTGTATTTTGACATCGCCATTTTTGTTGACTTTATGATTGTTGAACTGCCAATTCAAACATTCAGGAACTTGGAACTGCTGAGGCCTTCAGTTGTGTAGAACTGGAGAGGGTATATTCTGAAGTTGAAAAAATTCAACAGTGGAAACGATGCTGTGAGGACATAATTAAGCCTTCAACTGGAAATGGGAATACGCTGATCAGTACTCTCCTTGAGGTTTGTGCACATCACTTCCTTTTACTTGTTTGATGAAAATTTGGTGGCTCAGTTATTGTTTCAATGTAGTTCTCAACGAATCTTCTGAACTTTGTGCAGATAAAAAAAACTCTTGATCGGTCTTTTGGTATGTACAAAAGATCTAAGAATAGCAAAGCAGGAACTCTATGCATATGCTGCTGCATTGATATTAATGATCGAGAGCTTTTGACTTGTTCTATTTGCAAGGACTGGTAAGGATTCTAGGCCCATAGTTGCTTGGTTCAACTTTTCTTAATAATGGAAGTGGCTCCCTTTGGCATTTCATATCTAGCAGGCTAGCACCATTATGGTGGATGTGGTCTCATTAGTATCATTTTTCCTTTTTGTGGGGACCAAAGAGTTTAATTCTGATAAGTAGATACAACTTCAGAAATAGTTATCGTATTACTCATGTTATGATTATTATCTGCCTAATGTTTTTTTGATTGCCCAGCTTCCACTTGCAGTGCACAAAACTGCCATTAGGAAATGCTAATGACACGACCTTGTTTATTTGCTCGTACTGCAATTTCGTGAAGAATCCAAAACTTCATCTCAAGGGATCTGGTCTTCTGGTTTGTATCTGATCATTTACATCACTGCAGTGTTCTTACAGAGAGTCTCTGTATCTGTCTTAACATCTGTTTTTTTATGTAGAGAATTGAACGGAAGCATCCTGAATTGGATCGACTCAATGCACTGCTCTCTGATGCTGACGATCACTGTTTATGGTACAAATAGCTCTATTGTTTCATTTCATAATTACCGAATAATTCTTTCTTCTCTTTTTTGTATTCTGTTTCTATATTTGTCAATAGCATATTCTTCGAAAGTTGTCCACAGCTTAAAATTTGTTCCCTTCTGCTCATGTTGTGAAAATTTGTTCCCTTCTGCTCATGTTGTGAGGCAAGTACAGTTTATTGTGTTCATTGGAATCTTTTATTTGTCAACGAGAAGAGGAAAACACAAGAAGGATACGTGTTTGCTGTGCTTTAATGTAAAGATTCCATCCCATAAGGAATGATGCTGGAGAAGTGGTTGAACATTTCCCTTAGGGCCTGCTTGAGAGTTTTGGGATACCGAATGGGGTTATTTTAAAGTACGGGTTTTTGGTTGTTTTTTAGTAGCAGGTTTAAAAATAGTCCAATCCATGCTCGTGAGTTTTTTATCTAGCGGTTTTGGAAGTTTTTTTAAAATAATAAAATAACATATATGCTCGTTAGTGAAATTTTAACTTTATAATTTTTTTTATGAATTTTTTTTTTAACGCACAAGTTTACCTATAAGTAATATTTTACATATAAGTTAATTTTTAACTTAAAAAATGAAATATTTACTTATAATTAAATTTTATAGTTATAAGTTAATTTTGCGCACAAAAGTGAATTTTTACTTGCAAGTAAATTTTTATATTTTAAAAGTAAATTTTTGTGTTAATAGTAATATTGGTGACGAATGAAAAACGTCTACTAAGGCCCACTAGTTCTTGTATTTTTGCTTACAATAGTTTTGAACAAAATATGTATGTTAAAAATAATTATTTTATAGAGGGTAAAATTGAAAGAATTTCAGAAAAAGGTCGAAATCCCACCGATTTGATGGGTTATGAAATACTGTCAAAATTACACTACGCTGATTATGGGTAGTTCAAAAACCAACCAAAACTAGTGCCAAAAAAACTAACAAGCACTGATTTTTTTCAACTTCTTATAAAAAATGCCATCCAAAAAGGATCAAAATGGTGAAGAAAAAACTCCAAAGCAAGCCCTTAAGACTTAGGTGATCAGCCAGTAATTAGTTTCGAACGAAAGATCTACAAGTTATTGCATATAAATAAGCTTGACCACCATGAATCTTAAGCTTGAACCATGGAACACAAACACGGTTATTCTTTGAGGTTAAATAAAATAGAAAATTAAGGAAATAAACGAGATATTAACATTTGCTGTGTTACTTTTTAAAACAGATTATGCATTTCCGATATATGGTACATTTTTCCTTGTTCTTAGCTCTGCATAGTTACATAGAGAATCTGTGCATTTAGAGTTTACTTAAGCTGAAGCCAACAAAAGCAGATCCATTTTGGATTTGCGAATCTTAAATTGACTATTGATGAAAGAATGACATAATTTTGTAGGTCAAAGCCTTGGCCTTTGAAGTTATATGTAGTTGAGTCTTGTTCTTGCCCTCTGAGTTTTTCTCTGGAAGATTTTTGTGTGTTAACATGGTTATTGTTATTAGAATTGATGAAAGAGTTATTGATATGAGAGGGATGGAGGAATTTGGTTAGTTTACTGGGTGCTAGTTGAATTAGACACAGATCGATTAGTCTACTTTTAAGTGTATATACAATGTAAATAAGAACAGAGGGATAAGATGTTTTTCTATATACTTGAATTAGTATCAAAACTGTATGGTACTATTAAGAAAAATAATCCTACACTA
>CAIGRS010121133.1:0-16288 GCA_903798395.1 Fraxinus floribunda
TTGTGGGGGCGTGTTAAGGGATATATATCCCACATCGATAAATGATGTTGACACAGACCAATTAATAAAGATCTTGGGCTACTCCTCTCAATAAAGGTTGATCTTTTAAGATGGAACCCAAAATCTTAACAATATGCTATATATCTTTTGCTGTAGTACGTCCATATTTCTTTTATACATTGTTTTTCATACACACTTTGCAACTAAAAATACTGAAGAAATGTTGTGATGATTATGAGGTGGCCTTTAAGGGCATTTTGGCATGTATAATTAGATTAGACTGTTGAGTATTTACATTACACTTTACTAAACGAACTTTTTTCATTTAGCAAGACAAATATATCATACTTGTATACATGGCAATGATATTGTACTTGTATACATGGCAAAGATATCGTACATGGTAAGTAGTCACCTATCGATTGAACTATTTAGCCTTCTTAGTTATTTATTTATAACCTAAAATGTTTTATGGGTTCTTTTAATTTCTTTTTTTTCAATCTACACGGAGGAAAATGAAAAAGACTGCACCATCAGAATCAAAACACACTTATAACGAGGACAATAACAGCGATATTAATTATTCCCTAAAAGATCATATTAGTAGTAATGATATAAAAAATTCTTCAGTTGTCTCCACTCATAGGAATAGATTATAATTTTGTCACATGATTACTAATCTGAGAATTAATTATTACCAAATTTGTTGATTAGTTTTATTATTGAATTTTTTAAAAGACTTCATGGTATATTAAGAACATAAATTTGTACTTTTATATTCTTTTGAATTCTTTTATTTTTCTATCTTGAGACTTGAACAAACTTGCAGCTTACAAGGCGTCCAAAGGAGATAAAACGCATCAGCACCCAGCCTTTTTAAACATTGATCAGATAAACTAACAGAGACAATGCAATAAAAAGTAACAACTTGCCATTCCGGAAAGAAGAACAACCAACCTTGATCATTTCTGGCGGTAAAAATAATAATTCCCGTTTCATCTCCCACCAAGCATTCAGCAAGGCGTCCTTGAGCACGACCTCTCGGTGCTATTGTCTTTGCATTGACAACCTTTACAGTTAAATTAAGCCCAGTGTCTAACGGGCGCAGCTGGTTGACCTTGGCAAATTGCTTCTTCTTCTGGTCAGCCATTTCTTATTGAATTTATTTTTATTAAATCTTGCTTTCTAACAATCTGCATTGTTTAACATACAAAACAAAATATCCAAGATTTAAGTTATCAGACAGAATCTACAGAGTTGCACAAACTAAACTGATTTCATACAATTAGATTTCTTTTCAGAAGCATCAAATGTCACAAAGATGAACCATAGGAAATTAGTGGACAGAATATAATTATTCAATCTTACGAAAGACAAAACCTCTTCAATTTCAAATTCAATAATGTTTAAATAAATTGAAATCTACAAGAAATTCAAATCAAGCATTGCTCTGCTTATTTAATTCTTTTTTCTCAAATCTGATAAAGGTGCAAACTTTAGGCAAACTAAAGAAAGATTTATCAAATCCATAAAACCAATAGCAATCAGAACTGATAAAAACCATTAAAAGAATCAAGATTCAGATGCCGATTCAAAAGGATGTGGGTAGATCAAAATCAAGGTGTTTCAATTCATGCAGATCAAGAAATCCGAAGAATTTCAACGAAATCAAGAATTTATATATAGAGATATTACGTAAATCAACGGGAATAATTACAAAATTTATGGGTATGTAAGATATAAAGAAAACATACCTGTGCGCAAGAAATTATTAGCGAAACTAAACAGAATTGTGTGTCGATGTAAAAACTACTTATATATTCACAACACAAATTTAGGCCTTTTGAAGTTGTCAAAGAAGCCCATTATTTGTCCCCATAACTGTCAAATGGGCCAAAGCCTATCGCAAATTGAACTTCAACATGGGCCCTACGGTTGGCCCAGAAATTCTTTCTTGGGCCTCAACAGCGGTAAACTCGGGGCCCACAAGTGGGATTGGATCATCAAAACAATCTAGGGGTAGCTATGGGTAGCACCGAGCGGTCCATGGGTCCTGCCCATCACGAACCGATTCGCCCACTAGCTTTTCCATATTAGTTATAGATAGAATTTAAGGAAAAAAAAATGAAAAAAATAAAATATTTTTATGTCGTTAGTTTCGACAAATCTTTACGTTCAACAGTTCACCTTCATAACAATAATAATAACTAATTCATTTTTTTTAAAAAAAAAATACTTTTGAATGCATTCATTCTTTTTCATAATTCAAGAGATAGACGTGATCACAGGCCAAACAAATCACTATCTTAAGTTATGTTGACGGAATAATTTAGCTTTTGTACAGGAAACAAAATTTTGCGACTTAGTTTTAAGTTCGGCCAAACATGACATGCAATCTAATAGTCCCAAAAGTAAAAGGTGGGGCCAAAAAAAAAAAAAAACTTAGATATTAATTCTCAAGATAAGGGTAGAGGGTTGTGTTAAGTGAATCATTGAAGTTAAAATTTGTTATATCTTGTAACGTGAATTTTAAAAAATAAAAACATGTAAACGTTTTTAAATTTATTGAGAATAAATCTTGATTTGTTACTTTCGGTAAACGTGATTAATAAATCTACAAATTCATAAATAGTTTTACATTAGTGAATGTTGGGTTGTGTGCCCATCTAATATAGTTTTGCTGATGTAAAAATGACAATATTCTTATATTAAATAAAATTGCTTTTATTTCATTTATTGCTTTAATTCATGTAGTTGTTGAATCTTGTAAATTGATTAAAGATTGAAGACAAAGACTTGAAAACGGTGGACGAAGAATTCAAGATAAAAAAAAGCGATTTTTTACTGTACAGACAACTGTCTGCGCAGTTGATAGAAATCTGTCTGCTCAACCGAATGTTTTCTATCTGCGTGCAAACATTTTTCTGTTCGTGCGCAGACAGATTTTGGTCTCTGTGTACAAACTCGAATACGTGCACGTCGCGCAAATTCGTCTCAATTTTGGTCCGAGTTTATTTTTACGAATCATATTGGATCTAGATAAGTCGAATTCGAAATTAATTCTTGACTTTGGAGAATACCATATGAGATTTGGATGTTTGAAGTGTCGAATTCTTGAAAATAAAAGTTGGAAGCTCGTGATCCAAAAAATTGGAAGTTCGTGATTTATATCTAGTTCAAGAATTTTTCATCGAATTTAGGTAAAAATTCGAATCCCTAATTCTTGATATAATATACATGTGAACATGTAGTAGACGATCATGTTTATTACATTAAAAAATAATAATTACTGGATAATTCTGCTTCCGCATTCCAATAATGAGAAACATAAAGCATTTTGATGTAAATTAATGAAGGTTGTTTATATAACTTTTAGCCTAATTTCCTACCCACTTTAATTAATTAATCAAATCAAATCTTTAAAGTTCTGAAAACCTGCATTAGTATAATTAAAGATTAATTAGCTTTGATTATGTTGTCTTAAACTTACATATGCTGATATGCTAAGAAACAAAGTGTAACTAAAAGAAAAATTGAATCGTGTTAGAAAAAATTGTCTCACCTACAGAATTTTTAGGTAAGAAAGTTTCCAGTGGTAAATTAAGTAATAAAATATAAAAAATAATTAACATTGATGACAAAATATATGTTGGCAATTTAAATTTTTTAATTTATTTGATGAATTGTCTCGAGAAAATTTAAAATTTTCCTAGAATTCTATCGGTAATTGCGTGGCTTGTTACTAAGATTATGAGGTCCATCTCAAAAAGTTAACAACAATATTTCGAGCTATATCGTATTTTCACTCATCGCATTTAATTTATCTTATCGGATATTTAATTATCTTTATAGAGAATATGATGAAAGTCGTTCCTTGTCTCCCAAAGTTCCATCTGGATTTACTAAGAAACATCAGATTTTGATGTAAAAGTGAAGGTTGTACATATAACTTTTAGCCAAAGGCCGCGCTACTTTGCCCGAAAAACCGGACGCGCCCCTATTGGTGGGAGGCCTGACAGTAGGGGGGCGCTCGGGTTTGACCCAGGCACCCTGTTTCGGGCAAAGGGGCTTTTCCCTTTAGCCAAACCTACCCACTTTAATTAATGAAACAAATAAAATCCTTAAAGTTCTGAAAACCAGCTTTAGTTTAATTAAAAACAATTGGCCATTATCATGTTGTCTTGCGCAGACAAACAAAATGCAACTACCTTGAATTATGTGGAATTATCTGAATTTCCTCAGTGACCAATCCTCTATTTTTACAAAATGAAAAATCTTAATTCTATGTCGGCATTAAACAGTTAATAATGATAGTGAGTTAAGTCTAGTTTGTCTGGTTGGCAGGGAACTTAAGATAGTGGATTACAAAGAATTTAATGTCATTTGAATGATTCAAAAGTCTAGTTTACTTGGTTTTACATGCAAAATACTTCCTCCATTTCATATTGTTAGTCTTGTTTCCATTTTCACCTAGATTAAGAAAATATAATTAATATAGTTGAAAATATTATATTTCCTAATATACCCCTACAAACAAGAAAGGAAATCAAACCTATCTCTTGGGACGGAGATAGTATGAATATGAACTCAAAATCTTATAAGATTTTATCAAAGTTTTTGCTCATCAATTTCTAGTTTCTTGATTCTCGACTTTTGTCGCTACATCTTATACAGCCTCTTTTTATTGAATTTCCATTTATGCTTGTTCTACACGATTTGTACAAGTTATCAGGATTATCGATTTGTAGTATTAATCGAAAAGATTCAAATTTAACTACAAGGAATCAAGACAAGAAAATGTTCATTTAACTACAAAGAATTTAATGTCATTTGAATGATTCAAAAGTCTAGTTCACTTGGTTTTTCATGCAAAATACTTCCTCCATTTCGTATGGTTAGTCTTGTTTCTATTTTCACACAGATTAAGAAAACGTAATTAATATAGTTGAAAATATTATATTTCCTAATATACCCCTACAAACGAGAGAGGAAATCAACCTATCTTTTTGGGACGGAGATATATTATGAATATGAACTCAGAATCTCATAAGATTTTATCAAAGATTTTGCTCATCAATTTCTAGTTTCTTGATTATCGACTTTTGTCGATCCGTCCTTATATTGCCTCTTTTTATTGAATTTCCATTTATACTTGTTCTACACGATTTGTACAAGTTATTAGGATCATCGATTTGTAGTATTAATCGAAAAGATTCAAATTTAACTACAAAGAATCAAGACAAAGAAAATGTTCATTTAACTACAAAGAATTCTTTGCTTAAATATTTCATTCCATGTATTTTTTTTCTTCCAAAAAAAGAAAAAACGAAAGACCACACAAACACAAAAAAATATATCCTCTTCCAATGTACAAAAGAGTGTCATAAAATAGAAATGAACAAAATGAACAAAGTGTAGTAAAATCTAAGAGTTGGGGACCCAAATTTGCCAAATCTTTATATCAAAATCCAAACTGCCACTGTAAACCAGATAAGAAGTCCCATATTCTGTAACATCCTTAGCATTTTTACTATCAACAGATGCTGTCAAACATTTGACAGGTCCCCTATGTCCATCAAAAACTGCTAAACAAGAATAACTCTTTCCAATTCCTCTCTTCCAAATTCTAACTGTTTTATCTGCTGATCCACTGCACAACAAATCTGAGACAACAGTCAGGCACAATATGGCCTTAGTATGCCCTCTAAGTGCCCCTGCCACCACCATATGATCATCGCTACCGCCACCGCCACCGCCACCATTGTTCTTTTCCCACGCGATTATCGACCGATCGCAGGCTCCGGAGTATAAAACCGCGCCATCGGTGCTTATTGCTAAAGCATTTACAGCTGACTTGTGTTTCTCTAGTGTAGCCACTAGAGAGTGTTTCTTATTTCCTTCATGCTTTTTCCACACTTTTATCTTCCTGTCTGCTGAACCAGTATAGACATAGCCTTCATTGGACAATACTATGGCACTTATTGCATCATCATGTGCATTCCACACCGATTCTAGGCATTTGAAATCCGATGTTTGCCATACTTTAAATGTCCTATCCCATGAAACAGAATAGAGTAAAGAACCATTTTCTGATAAGGCCAGTGCTGATACTGTATCAACATGATGTACCCAAGTGAATTTTTTGTGTCTGCGTACTTGTACATAGTTCTTGGCAGAAAACAGCTTCATGTATCGGTCGTTTACCGTTGGTAAAGTTGCGATACATTTGAGGCGCGTGTGGTGCATAGTACTGGATTCTTGGTGAGATGGGGTGGGTTCGTTATTGATTTTCCATACGCGTATTTTGTGATCTTGGTGTGCAGTGAACAATTTATCTCCCAAGACTACTATAGATTTGACAGCACTATAGCCTTGTGCAACTATGTTATGATGGGCCAGATTGTGGGTGCTAGAGGAAGAGGGATCTCGGTTCCATAGTCGAATTTCGCTGTCAGACGAGCCGCTCAAGAGGTGTTTTCCGGCGAGAGCTAGGGAGAAAATATAGGAGGAATGGCCTTTGAGGGTGGCTAGGCAGTGGTGGTTGGTGATGGAGGGGGACTTTTCAGCTGGTGGTGTTAGAGAAGGAACCGTTGGTAAGCTTAATTGCGAAGAAATCGAGGAATTTGAAGACAAAGTATCATCCGAGCGTAAATGGTCATGGTCGTGATCTTGTTGTAGTTGATAAGGATCTCGTTTAATCGATTGGCAAGGTAAAGGGCACGAGAGAAATCCCATTTTTGGTTAGAAGAAAAGAAAGATAGAGAAGTAAAGTATGGAAAATTAACTTGCTTATAAAGAATCGAGAATTGGAATGTCGGGTGGGGCGGGGCACCTACGACAGCGTTTGCTAGCAAAAAAGGAGAATAATACGGAGAATGGGGCCAAGTGAAGTGTCCAATGCGAGAAGTGGAGTCGGGGGAAGAAGGTTTGCATCAATGCACGGTCACGCTCAAATCTTTGTACCGAATTTTTAAGGTGTCAAATCCGTTATTAGTTTTTTGTGAAATTTTATATTAATAAATTAATTACTTGGATCTCTAAAACTGAAATTTCAAGCGAGAACTCATTAAATTCAAACGAGCAATTTGTTACGTCTAAAATTCCATTATAATTGTCGAATTCCAAGATCAATATGTCCAAACGAGCCATCATCTTTCATGGCATGTTGAAAAATAAATTCCACTTCAAATATAAACGAAATTAAAAATCAAGAATTTAAGCTAATCCTATTAACAAGGTTGACATTTTAAGGTGAAACTTCGAATCTTATAACAAACGAGTAGTTTGATTATTCTATTGTTCAAAGCAACGAGATTCTATAACTGGTGTTCTCAAATGACCTAACATATTAATGTGAAAGCCCAAGTCACTTAAATATAAAAAAAAGTTTAAATTTAATGACTAATTTGCTATTTGAGAAATAGACTAAGAATCCATTATGAGAAATTGACTTAGAATCCCATTTCTTTTGTTGAGGGGAAGTCCCGAAGGTGAACCCCCCACATGTGCCGAAGGCCCCTCGGCCAGGCGGGTATTCTTTTGTATGTTTCTTTCAAAGGAGTGAAGGTGGGTTGGGTTCATTGTACACTTCAAAGACAACTTGCTCTCTTGATGATAATACCAGATGCTTCCATTGATGCCCAGCTGGATGCATTATAAGCAAAATCCAAAGCTTACTTTTTATCCAAGTTGCTTGTTTTACATACAAGTGATGTTTACATTAAAAAAAATAAAATCAATGGAATTTTGATTTTTTACTTGCTAGATATTACAACTACAGTTATGGCCCTACCACTTCTTTAGCATTTAAGCTAAGATTATGCCAAGTTTCTTATTTGATCTTATACTTTATGCTCCTTGTTGATTGCTTGAGAATTGTGGTGATAATTCTAGATTAAGGTCAATCACAAAGTTTACCGAAAGTGATTAATAATCAAAGATATTTTATGAACTATCGTGAAAGTACATAAACAAAACGGGTTTGATCTCCTGTCCATCATGAATAAAAGTTATAATGTTCACGGTGAATATGACAACATGTGGTATTGCCACGTCATACCCGCGTGGCAATACCTCTACGGGTATGACGTGGCAACACCACATGTTCTCCATTTATTGTGGACATTATTACTTTTGTCCACAGTTGATAACAGATCAAGTTTGTATAAACAAAATTGTCCATGAGAGCCATGAATTGTCAAGTGTCAAATCTAACACGATTGACTAAGGACTGTCATATGAAAACTCAAATGAATTATGTCAATCAAATTCACTTTAGGCCTCGGATTTGTACCAGGAAATATGGCACTTTGCCAGAGGTGAGAGTACTTTATTTTTCTATATTTTTTCACCTCGAAAGAAAATATATTACTAATTTTTCTCGCCATGAAATGCATACGAAATTTATCTATATTTTATCTCTATTAAAATCTTTAATAAATTGGTACCATTTTTGGTTCAACACATGGACCCCATTGTGCAGTCTCTTTCGGGTTGTAATGCCAGTTTTTTTCTACGCGTTTTATTCTTTATGATTCCTGGTCTTTGTTCTAAACATGTTGGCTCAATTATGACTTTATTCCAATTCTAGTTTTGTAGGACCTAATTGTGTTATTATTCAAAAATGGAGGAACATTTTGTGGATAATCTCAATAATCACACATTTGTTGGAAAGTGGAGCCAATTTGGCATAACTTTAAGTGGAACCCATTTTTTTCCGTTTTGAAAGGTCAAAATAGATTCATATTCTCTTTCGACAACATCGAAATCACATAACTGTCAAAAAATCTCAAGTGAATGACCTTAGATTTGCTAAGAAGTGGTGGCTTTCCCCTGGTTCACTATTCAGATAAATCGAATGCGGTTACAGTTTGTACACACTTGGATCGGATATTCGAGAAGAAATTCTTCTTCCTGTGGACCCCCTTTACGTCATGAGAACAAGACCCTAGATGAGTGACAAAGCGCACCATGACTTTCTCTCCACATGACATCTGTCTTTCAACATAAATGTCACATTTCAGCTATCACGGGGATTCAAACTTCCGACGCTCTCATGCTTTACCATTACGCCATACCCGTGGAGGCAACTTAGTTTCAGATCTTGATTCTATGGTTCTTGTATATTTATTACTAAGAAGGGCTGTCTGGATTTCCTCCTAAATTGTACTTCATTTATATTGGTTAGTAATAAACACCACAACAAAAAATCCTCATTAAAATTTGTCGTTTTATATGAAAATCTTGTAGTGTTCTTCACTATGGTCCAATTTTCTTTTTCCTATGTAATGGGACCATGGTCCTCACTCCTCGGCCCCTTTTTCCTGGAAATTTCGCTTTGTTCATGTCGGGGAAATCATCTCTAGAAGATAATGACAACTGTAACAACGGTAGAAGGTCTTGATAATTACATCTTGAATCCAACTCATCAAGACAAAGTTCAATATAAAGTGATTATGCTATTCTTGACCCTGTGAAACGTGTTTAATATGTAATATTGAATAAAATTATAAAGTAATTAATTTCAAAAGACGAAAGACATAATTCCTAATAATAGACGATATTTTTATTCTTTTGAACAAGTCGTTTGCGCTCAATCAAGCCCAATCCTTTTAAAGCAGCCTATTGAGACTTTCGTATGCAAGTTGAAGGACACTTTATATCCATTTGCTGCAAGTGGGAATGACTAGTCGATTGTGAAGCACATAAAAATATTTTGAATCTTGGTAACATACATTTATGAAAATTTCATATGATTAAAAAAGGTATTGTATGAGTGAATATCGTGTTTGGTATCACCTAAAAGTATCTTCAGGACGCTCTCTATTTATAAACAACATTTTATGTATAATAGAAATCATCTTTAAATTTAGATAATAAAATTCTTTATACACTCCAACAACGATCTCTATTTTGACTCTTCATTTTGTTTTTTCCAAAAAAACATTATTGATTTCTCTCCATATTTTATTTAACATATTTTTTATATGTTAATGACTAATTAATTCAAATAATTTTGAATGATTTAAAAATGAAATGTGTGACTTATTAAATGTAATTATTAATAAAGTAAAAATAGAGAGTGGGTTTCTATTTAAAAAAAAAAAGTTAGAATGGAGAATATCTTAAAATTTATTTTCAAGCATTGAGTCTCTAAAATAAAAATCATCTTATATTAAAAAGTGAATTAAATTACTTGTACACATAAAATGTACCCCTTGATTGATACCCCTATATGTAAAGAAGTTGGCAATCGATTGAAAAATTGTCGTTTCGATCAATGAACCAAAATCTGTCAACTCACAGAGAGTGTAAACCAATGTGTTAATCTTCATGTATATGTACTATGATCCTTCAAATGTATCTTGTAAATGCTCTAATCAATTTAATTACAAAAAAGTTATATTATATTATTTTCAGATTTCGATTAAAAAGTAAACTCAAGTTTGAGCTCATTATTTGAGAATATACTTTGTATAAAGTGATTTTTTTGGAGATTGTGTATTAAAAATTAGAAAAAGAAAAATTGGATTTATCAATTATGTGTAAAATTATTTCATTAGAAGAACGTGTAATTGAAAATAAGTTTTAAAAAAACGAATTTTAAAAATGGGATGGAATCAAACATTGGCTAAATTCTTTAACAAATTTAAACTTACAATTTCTAGACCAACTAAACATAATTTCACAATTGAAAGATGGAAATTTGTCAAAATATATGACAATAATTATAATGTGGAATTTTGGTACTTCACTTTTCTCGATATATTCATACAATCTGAAAACCCATAATTTGAACCTCCTAGTCTTCGAATGAATTTTCGAAATAAAGCTATCCGTAAAACTATTCATAGTCAATTTTTTTACAATTAAGACAAGCATTCACTTATATGTAATTATTAGATTCATGTAATTCACATTCCCACTTGTGCACATAAATTTCTAACTTTGAAATAATTTATCAACCTAAGAAAAATCGACATTGAAACCGATTCCAACAAGCTAAACTTGCATTGGACGGATGTTCAATCTGGGTGTCAATAAATCAAGCTTGCTAGGTGTATACATTGGAAACCACTGTGACGGTCCACAATATTCCTTTTAAGTAAACTAAAATACTTTATTTATTTTCTATCAACTTCTATGATGCAAAAAAACAATTATTTATTTATTTATTTATTTTGATAACCGTGGATGTCCGGACCAGCTTGCGCGCACCTCAACTAATCCAACATGACTCTAAAATTTACAACCGGATACTCACATCAATGGCCCTGAAGGGACTCAAATTGGAACCAATTATTTATTTATGATACATCAAAACTCTCATAAAGGGCCAAAGACTTCAGAGACAAAAGTTTTGCTTGCTAGACTTGAGAAACAATAAATAGAAATATCACATACATAGAGGATTTGCCTACACTCGGTCTCTCTCAAATGTCAGTCGATCTTCATTTGAGCACTTCGTTGCAAAATGGCATCTCTCTTTTGTTCATAATTTCACATCCCGAAGACAAAACAGTTGGAATAGCAAGGGAGAAACAATGCACTTTCTTCCACAGGTAGAGGCTGCCTGAATGGATTTAGCTGAATCTGCACAAGAGACCGAGACATTTCAAATTTATATATTTCATGTTAAAAGACTATTGACTACTCGGCGTAAAGAAGAAATGGAACACACTGGAATTGTAGGAGCACATCCTGTTGTAGAACTTATGCAACAAGTTGCCAGATGAGAAGCTTCTTATTGCGCCCCTTGGAGGTGTTTTGTCCGTTTCCCAATTGTAATCCTTCGCGAGTAAATACACCATTTTTTGGGACTTTGTCTCAAGAGATCTATTCCTTATACAATCGTCCGATCCCTATTTCTCTTTAATTGTTAGCAAATCAAAAACGCGCGAAACAGGGCCAAAGACTTCTGACAAGTTTTGCTTGCTAGACTTGAGAAACAATAAATAGAAATATCACATACATAGAGGGTTTGCCTACACTCAGTCTCTCTCAAATGTGATTCGATCTTCATTTAAGCACTTCGTTGCAAAATGGCATGATCTCTTTAGTTCATAATTTCACACCCCGAAGACAAAACAGTTGGAATAGCAGGGGAGAAACAATGCACTTTCTTCCACAGGTAGAGGCTGCCTGAATGGATTTAGCTGAATCTGCACGAGAGACCGAGACATTTCAAATTTATATATTTCATGTTAAAAACTATTGACTACTCGGCTTAAAGAAGAAATGGAACACACTGGAATTGTAGGCGCACAGCCTGTTGTAGAACTTATGCAGGTTCAACGGTCTACTCTTCGAAGAACACAGTAATCAGAAAAAACTGCCGGAACTTTGATCTCCTTTATTAGCTCCTTCAGTGAAAAATAGAATGGAAAGAACAATACCAGTTAGTTTTTTGTAAAATTGTCCTAAAGCAGAAGCTAATGTTAAGCTAAAAGTCTCCCTTTACGCGACAAAAAGGAGAAAAAAGAGAAACATTGGACTGTGTGGAGCCTAATCAGGTCGCCCTAATAGAGGCAAGATCTTATTATTGCATGGTCTCTCGTTAGACAACCACTATTCGTGCTATGTAAAGGATTTGTTACGGGGGTTGTTTTTTACTGCACAATTGATGTGTGAAGAAAACGTGTATTCTTCTTCTCCATTGCAGTGAAAATACAGCTGTGGGTGGACGTAGTTCTCACATTCAAGATGAAACAGTGTTTGCTTTACTTGTTTTCTTATTGCTTTTCGGATTATTGCTCCCGAAAGAAGAGATTAGGATCTAATCCACAACCAAAGAAACCAAGAGAAGAGAGCGAGGAAGACGGGTGTAATGATAGTGTAAACTCACAATTGTTGGTAACCAGCTTGTATAAGCAGCAATACCGGCATTTGGAGCTATAATTAGATGAGGCGGAAAATCCTGCAAACGAAGTATACCTCGTGAGAAGTAAATCAAAACTATGAGTTATGTGCATCTAGATGATGGAAACAACCTTTGCTATATCTCTGTAACGATCATGATAAAAACCTGCATGAAGCCGTAATATGACTGCAGATGAGTCGCCCTCGGATACATGTTGGCTAAGATTCTCAACTGAATAGTTGCACTGACAATCTATTTGATTACATTTAGCATAATTGTAAACATTGATTTCCTCATCATCCCTGATCATGTGAAATAATTCTCATAAGTAACATGTAACCGATAAAACTATCAATTAGAAATTGCCAACAGAAACTGACAGGGAATTAACAAGAAACAAGGTTTTTTAGATGTTTATTAGATTTTCCAAATCCTGGAGAACTTTTGCAATTTATATTATTCATAAAGTAAAATCGGAGATAAGTGCTACAAATCTTCATGTACAACGTTTTCTTTTATTCGTTTTTCATTTAAACATTTTTTTACCAAATGTAGAAGGGTGGAAAGGAATGGAAAAGAATCATCCCGGCGAACACCAACTTCAAGGTTCCAAATTCAGAGTGTATTAAATTTCGAAAATAACATACCAAATTGAATTAGCCAGTGATTTAAGGTAACATTGGTTGAGATACACGGAAATATGAAAACAAAAATGGTGGTTGAAACAAGTGAACTGTGATTTCCAAGATAATAAATAAATAAACGAAAAGAAGATCAGACCGTTTATTAAGGATTATGTTCGCCTAAAATATCAAATAAGTAAACTGATAAATTGAAATTGTGCTTGTTTGGGAAAAATTATAAGTTGCTGAAATTATCAATTTGATAGAAATGAGTGGTACATAAATGGGTAGTAGTTGTAGGTCCAAAAAAATGTTTGGTTAAAATTAAATTTGACTTCGACTTTTAAAGATTGTTACATAAAACAAACAAGCATGAAAGCAAATGAGCAAATAAGAATCTACATTGAATGTACCTATGTTGTGGAATTGCAGGTCCAACAAGGTCTATTAACAGTCGAATTCCAGGAAAAAGTGCAAGCAATTCTCCAAAGACAGAAAGTTGGCGAAGCTCTTTCTCTGGGCCTTCAACAAGAACTTGTTTTTGTTCAGAAGGAAATTGGATAATAAAGGAGAGTAAGAGCATTTAACTAGGGATGAGATTGAGAGGGGGTGGGGGGGTTGGAATGCCAATTGCAACTTGGAGGGGAATATAGGAAACAACATCAAAACATCAAGTAAAGGTTGTGATATCAGTGAGGCAAATGTACAAGATTTTTTTGGCTTACGAAGATGTAGGAGGTTTTTTATAGTATATTTCCAATTTCCATATGTAATCACTAACATGATTATCTATTGGCTTTATAAGTTGCATACGTTTCAGATGCAAGATTTATTTGCGTGTCAAGTATAAATGATATTGTAATTTCCACACACTACTATTTTCTGAAGTACTTTTGTTATATGTATAAAATATTGAAATAAAAAACATAAAGAAGCTCACTAGGCACATCAGATTTCCAACTCCAGTTCAAGTCAAGATACAAATTTGTCCCTTTTCATACTAAAAGAAACTCTGTCAAGGCAGAGAGTCTCTGTATGTGTCGAAAATCAGAAGTTCTCTTCAGGCAAAACTATAATGCTGTCAATAAATGAACAAAACCAACATGCTCATAAAATGCTTTTAAATTTAGGTGCCGCCATAGCTACAGAATCACATGGCTAAGGGACTGAGATAACCACCATTCCATAAGTAGCATATGTAATGAATTTGTGGAATAAGAGGATCTTCACAAGGAAACAGACTAAATTTTGGAACAGAACTAGTATTCGAACACAACTATGCATAAATGAGAAGAAGACAAGATACCTAGGTAATGTATGCGCATTTCATTACCAATTGCAGGAATCAAGCTTTTAAAAGTTGCAAGCTGAATAGCCCAATATATTGTGAGTGGCTGGAACAACAAATAACATAAACAGTACTTATAGCCTGCAATCATTTTTACCAAAATATACATGCAAAATCACAGGAATATATATTTTTAGAGCTTGATAAATATCTGAAGTTGATCCTTTTTCAAAAATAATAAAAAAAAATATACTTAGAGAGCTCCTTGCTCATGACTTTAAGTCAACAAAATGTAAAATAGAGTACTAGTATACGTAACTAAATATAGACAAAATTGAAGTTTATACAAAGAACAAAATTTTATGGATTCACACGGATTAATACATAACATACCCAGTGAAGAAGTAAAGCAGCAGGAGAACAAAGTGGGATGCACCTCCAGTCATAGTAATCCTTCCAACTTGTTAGTTCGGGTATTGGAGAAGAAGGCCCTGCATGATTATTATGTAGTTATAAATCTTGTTGCCTGGGATGTAATGTGATGAAAAAATAAAAAAATCAGTTTTCAAAATAATAACACCTTTACAAGGGCATAATGCACTTGGAAGATTCCAACCTTCAAGCAACCTACCAAAAATCTATAAGCAGTGTGACCAAAACGATCCCAAATGTAATATATTCAAACGTGTATAAAAACAGTCAGCCAAAGATGCTCAATAGTACAAACAATTGAGTAAAAATAGCATTAAATTGGAAAAATAAGCAAAATACCCAGAATGATCGGAAGGAGTAGCTGATCCCTCGCAACTACATTCACACATCCACATTCCTGTACGGTGAATTCCATTTCTTATTAACAGTGAACAGCGCACCTCCTGCTTTTCACACATCTAACCGAAAAAAAAAATAAAAAAATCACCTAATTAAGCTCCTGAGCACGACTTGATTCATAGAAATCAATCAATTTAAATAAATCGATCACTTAAACAATTAAAAACCTGAACCTGTCGAGTAAATTGGAAAGGGAAATTACTCAAGACATTAGCACGCTTCATTTGCTGTTGTAATCTTTCACACTCTTTCTTATGCACACTCCAATGGGAAACCTGTAAAAAAATTAAACTAGATAGTTGAGCAAGAACTTAAATATATACATCTAACTACAGTAGGAAAAAAAAAGCTCGCGATCGCTCGCGCACAGTACATGATATATGTACGTATGTGGAAAAGACCTGGTGAGAAATGGAGCAATAGGCAACGACTCGGCAGCGACTGCAGGGTCTGGTAGCCGGGCCCGAGCACGGGCTCCGGCTTCCCCTTCCGGCGCACTCCATTTTTCCTTCTGTTGAAGGGAAGCGAGGTGGTAAACCAATTGGGTAATTGAATTTTCAGTAAAAGTTTAATTGGGTCCCTAAATTTTAAAGTTTTTAGTTTCAAATTTCATGACTTTCACTTATGGTCCGTTTGATTGCAAATATGTAGAGGTGGTAATTGAGTCGAGTAGCTCGTCGGCTCGCC
>CAIGRS010121152.1:0-12231 GCA_903798395.1 Fraxinus floribunda
TTTTCCCGCATTGGGTTTCTCCATGAACAATTCTGGTGTTGTTTACTATTTTTCTTACCGTTTTGATATTATTGCAGTATTCAAAGATAGGATTAATTGAATTGTTTGACTAATCACCTAGACATAATTAACTTGTGACTTGTTGCTTGTTAATTAAATTGATAATTCTGCATTTACACATAATCACCCCCCATCTAGGTGTAGTTGGGTCGAATCTTGCGTTTCTCAATTCGTATGAAAGTCTAATCTCGTGTCCTGGCCCATATTTTGATTGTCTAGATGAGTAGTTCATTGTCTGTACCGCCATATTTTAATGACAGTAATTGTGCCTACTGGAAAGTTCGAATGAGAACGTTTCTTAAAGCTTTGGATGAGCGTGTACATTTTCTTAGACGAAGTGATAGTGTACTTCGACATGCTTAGTTCTTGCATGGCATACTAGGTTTTCTTCTAAGAAAATGATGGATTAATTATCGCAATATAATTTCAATGCATAGCTCATCAACAAATGCAGGTCCTTCATCAACTACTGTTCATATACTTTCTTGACTTTGCATAGCTGCTGCTCTATATTCTTGTATTGCGAACTAATAGGGAATTTTATACTTCATTGTTGCCATCACGGAAACCTCGATCTTCCCAAGAATTTCAACACCTGATACCAATTGTTATGGACATGACTGGAATGCTCTAATATCATGTTGTGAGAAAATAAGAGATTAAGTGTAATATGAAGTAATTGATCAAAAGAATACAAGATCAATGTAATTTTATATAGAATTGAGATTTTATTATAATATGGAGAAATAATACAAAGATTATATATTTATGATTTGTCTTACTTTTTCTAATATCTCCTAATATACAATGAGACCTAAATATATATAGGGAACAACTGGGGGACATTCAATTCTCAAAGTAGGGTTGTAGATGAAGAGAATGTCAAAAACGGAGTACAAAACGGAAAAGGAGACCCAAAACGAAAAAAATAGTACAAATGGCGCTGTGGGGCGCCACTCAGTGGGTGTCGCAGCACCGACTTCGCTATCCAATGAATAGCTACCGGTGTCTAAGCTCTGCGACTTGGCACCTCGTCTCCGACCCAAACTCCTTCCATTGATGTTTTTCTTCATTCCAAATTTTCTTAAGTCTAACCCAAATTCTTACTTCCAATGGGTTTCCACGTAGAACTTGGATTAGAATTTGCCAATTAAATTTGAATAGAATTTGACAATTGTCTTCCAAATAGAATTTTAATTAGTGAGCACTTTAATTAGAACTCTCAATTATTTTTAACAAAGAATACGGGTTACACCATAATTCTATCAAGGGCTGTTACAGGGTAGCTTTGCCTCTTGTTTTGGAGACACTTTAATAAATATTCAGGCTAGCTATAGTAGGAGGAGCTTGTAAGGAAATGTTCTGTTTTGGCTCTTTGGGAGGAAAGAAACGGGGTTGAGCACGACAAGTGTGGACTGTCTGTTGAGTGTCTTTTGGAGATGGGCGAGGGGTTAGTGATCAAGGATGGAGAGGGGGCCGATTTAATAGTATTCTTTTTTTCTTTTTTTTCTATTACGACGTCGTTTGTGTTGATTCAATAAAATGTCTCTTATTGAAGTTTTAAAAATAAATAAATCCTCGCGGTTATTAATAATACCACTGCCAGCCTGCCAACGGACTAAGCAATGTGGAAGACACTCTCTGGCCTCTGCAAATAGATCTCTCTACTAGAAAACTGAAAGAGTACTATTAGGTTGAGACATAACCCACCCCCACATTCACAGGATGGAAGAGCTTCTCTCTAATCCGCACTACAATTAATAAAATTTCCAAAACCCAAAATCATCGTTTATTCGTCTTAAACCACCGAAGTTACAACATGATATAACCTAAATTAAATAGCAGTAGAATTTTGAAAACATGAAAAATTAGGAAATATACAAGGCAGTAATCCTTTTTCGAGGAAATGTAACATCCAATTATAATTCGTAACAAGGGCTAGTGACCACTTCCTCTTCGACTGGGGCCAGAATATGCTTGATTTTCCACAGCACTATCATTTGTTGACGAAAATCGTCGATGGAGCATAGTCGATCTCAAGTAATGGGAGTGAATAATCGGAGTATATCTCATATGCCGGCCAGAACCTTCGATAATATTTATGCAAAAAACCAAGATGATAACTAGAATCAATTTAGTATAAACACGAACATTGTATAGATGTAGATGATGAATGTGTTTCATGGTCAGTTGTTTGCTGATATTAATGTTATGTTTGATGGACTGAGAATGATTTTAGCACCATTAAATAGAGAAGGGTTAGTGATCTCGTTCCTTGACTTCACGAAGATTTTGTAGGAATTATGGTAACAAAAATCGTAAGGAATGAACAATAATTCTTTTGAGTTCACGAGCCCATGGGGCAATTTATAAATATATATTTTTACGCTAATTATATTCACACTACACCTTTTGTCAAGTACACTACATTTTATTTACAATGAATGTGTGTTTGTACTTACATGTTTCCAGCTCTTTTCTTGAAATTCTTATCTTTAATTTTCTATTTTTTTATTTTTTTATTTTCATATCTTGTACCCGACGACGATTTTCGTCCAAAAATTTTTTAAGAGGGTTTAAAATATAGAAAATGAGTGGTTTAAAATATAGAAAATTTTGATAATATTTTTCCCTCGTTTCAATTCATGTGTTAGCATGATATTTAGATAAAAAGTGTAATCAGAGACAAGAATTTTTAATTAATTGAAGGTTAAATACAAGAATAAGAACAAAAAATGAAAAAAAAAATAAAAATGTGAACCTTTATCGCAACTAAACGTGGTTATTTAATAAAAATGTGATATTAATATAATTACCTATACTTTTGTATATTCTTTCCCGGAAAGAATGTGAACAAATTTTAAAATATAGATTTGTATTTATTTAGAAATCAAGTTTGACAATGGAAGGGATTCATGCTAGATGATGGTTGAAGACAAAATTTAGAAGATTAAATTTGTGGTTAAAATTAATTGTTAACTTTAACTTAGATTTTAATCAAAAAAAAAAATTAACTGCGCCAAACATGGGCGGAATCTCGTTTCATGCACTAATTTGTTGTGATCCCTTGGTTATAGGAACTCATATCCATGAAATCAATATGGAAGGATCTTGTCGGTGTTGGAAGCCCCAACCTCCAAACAAACATAATTCTAAAGATTCAACTATACTGGGAAAACATCCACCTCGTGTTCTATTTTAAATATTTTAGATTTCTCTTCAGATTCTGGTTAACAAAATTAGTAAAGCATAAAAATAGTCCGTGAAGGTGGGCGATGATTCATTTTTATTTGTTTAATAATATCCCTTGGGAGGAAATTGAGTCAAAGTCGACAATTAATTTTAATCACACATTTCATGAGATTTATAACTTTTTAACCACACATTTCACCAACTTTTATGAAAATCTACTAAAAAATTTGATTTTAATTACCGCCGAATAGTTTGCCGGAAAACTGACTAAGTCATAAATAGTATTTACTAATGAAAGATAGACAACCCCAATTATTAATAAATAATAATGAAAGATCTCACATATAACAACCCCAATTCATCGCTATTCTATGAAGTTACATTAACCTCACATTTTAATTGCAATGAAGGTCTTCGATCTTTTGCTCATTTTCGTACGTATATTCCTAATTTTTTTCTCGTTGTATTCTTATAATTAACCTTCTATTCATTACCACAAGTTGTAGATAGGACCTATGTCTCAGTCCCACAATCAATCGAGTTGCCACCATTAGGCAACCCCACCATGCCTTGGGATTCGTGCCCCAAGCTCCCAAATGATAGTCATGTCTCAGGATTATCGCCAGTAGTGCACGTTATCCATTTCTTTAAAAAAATTAAATAACATGTCTACATTGTATCCATTTCTTTAAAAAAGAAAAAAACAAAAACAAAAACAAACAAACTCGTGTTTGTGTGTTTCTTGTAGTTTATGAAAATTACGAGTTCGGCTATAAAATCACCTAGAGGGGGTGAATACGTAAATAACACGGAATTAAAATTATTGTCGATTAATATTGCAACAAGTCACAATGATTAATTAATCTAGATCCAGTTCACATAAATTAACTAACATATGTTGAATTGCCACAATAGTAAATAAAACTGTAAATAATATAAGATTTGTTGACAGAAATACCCTTTGTAGCATTAAAAAATATAGGACTAAGTCATAACTTCTATAATAGAAAAAAAGAACTTACAATATGATTCAACCTAGAAAACCCACTAGACTCACTGATTCAATTCCTGCAATCTCCAAGACTTGCTGTAATGTGCTTCACTCACACCTACACTCCCGATCTTCTGAAATTGTTTGTTTTCCATGGATCACCAATAACACATTGTTCTTGTACTCTTCTTGTGCTACTGGTCCAATATCTCTCAAACTTCAACAACCTCAGAAAACTATTTAGAAAGTACCTTCCTAATTATATTTAGGAAGTGAGTGTTTTGGATTATTTGAATTTGATATTGTTCCCAACTTGTGGTTGATTGATCTCAAAATTCAAAACATTAATCACAATGTTTGGATGTATTCTTGGATCATGGAATGATGTTATGAGAATGTACTATAATGATAAACCACCCTGATAAACATAATGGGTATTTTGGTATTTATAATATGAGGTATTTGGGTGGTATATGATAAATACAACTCTTGAAAAACGCGAACTAAGGTTTATCTGGAAACACCGTCGTTCGAGCACCGACAAGCGACAGGTGTAGCTCGAGCGATAGTCGGACGACAATGATTCTGTTTTGGACACTCTAGCATCAGTTTGGCGATGGCTAGTTCATCTCATCTATACAACACCCTAAAAGACTATTTCTCTATGTTCCATACTCGAACCCAAAGACTTTTAATTATCTATACAATACCCTAAAAGACTCCTTGACTTTTACAACTATGTTATCATAACCATTTTATCTAAAGAATTACCAATACAACTTAAAATTTAACAATCTTCCCATTTGGCATTTTGTAACAAAACTATATAATAAAAGTCAATGAAGTGAAAACAAAACTAATCTACCTAAACTTAAATTGAATGTATGTCTCTTGTATTCCTTGAAACCTGTGTCCTAAAATCAACAATTCAAATACCAAGTGCAAAAGTACGTGAAACAGTAAATATAACAATTGAAACACACTATCATAAATATGCTTGTTAGATTGAGAAGTAATACAAATGGTAATCAAAACATCAATTGAAACATTAATATCACAAAATATCAAAACTCAACAAAGCTAACTAAGAAAAAACTATCATGAAAAATACCATTTCTCCCTCACTACAAACTCTCTTTAAAATGAAGTTAAATTAGACTAAAATGCTATCACCTATCCCACTTTTGTCACAAATGACAAAACGGAACTATATCAACAATATTTAATAACTCAGAGAAGCAGTTGATAGCATGTATAAATATAATCAATGATCATTAAACTTTCCCACATACTCAATTAAAGTCTAAAGGAAGTAAATTGTATAAGTGACTCATGTATGTAAAATGCCACTAATTCCTTATGAGCAAAACTCGAAACCTTAAATTTGTGAATAGGACATGCTAAATATCACTCTTAAATAAGTTTATTCCCCTAATAATGAAAGTCAAACTAATAATGCATATTAGGAAGTATAAATGAAACTTATTTTTCATGTATATTATTATTTTCTCCTCCTAACTTTGAACATATATACATTTTCGTACAATTTCTATTTTTCTTTTTAAGTTCATCATTTTTCTTTTCAATTTTTTACATCTTATGTGCAAACTCTTCTCCATTAAGCGATTAAGATGACCCATGTAATGAGTTTTAGTCGATGACTCCAAGTCAGTTGACCATAGGGCATCAGGTCATGAGAAACCCCTCAAACTTAATTGCTCGAGTCAAATAGACTTCGAAGAAGAGTATAAGATAAAATGTTTTTTTTAATTAAGGGGATATATTAGAACTTAGGTCTACTAAATTAAGGTCAATCCATGTTCAGGGTCAACTTACCAACAGATGACAACCACCCCAAATCTCGTACACGCGGTTAAGACTTACTCACAAGATCATAGTGTGTGCAGTATAGGTACATGAAAAAAACCTATATTAAAGACTCCACATAAACAAACCTAAACAAAATAATGGAAAATAAACTACAAAATATTAATTAAACACATAATTGATCACAACACACAAGTTCAAGTATATCATATATCATGTTGCAGTGAAAAGAAAAATTTCCCCCTCACAATTTTATTTTTTAATTATTCCTTTTTATTATTTATAATAATTAGAATAAAAACTACCAACCTAAAAGGCAAAACTAAAATGAGATGCATAAAATAATGAGTGAATCACAATTAATAAGCATAAGCATACATAAGAAAATATATAATCGTTAGGTATACAAGCGCTCTTACCTTTAATAGCATTGTGATCAATTTTAAAAAATTTCAGATCACTATTTTCACCCAAACCTTACTAGAAGCAGAATTATTCACGCTCAATTGTCACAGTTAGTTGACTCACCTAATGAGTAAGAAAGTCAACTCTACTAGATATGCCTTGATTTCTACCTTTTTTTTTTCATAAATCTATTACGCATGCACCTTGTGTGTCCCAAGTCACCACGATTAAAGCGTGTAGGAATAAATCTATGGCCAAATCTATGTGGTTCCTGAAATTGATTTCCATTTGGAAACATCCTACGCAATCCGATGGGATTACCTACACTCTGATTTATTAGTAGCAGAGATAAATGTGATTTTGAAAGTGCTAGCATCATGAGGATTAGAATTATCATAGCCTAGATCATTTCTATTTCCAAAAGGCTTGTTCATTCCTAAAAGATCATCAAACTTCTGAGAACCACTAGAGAACATAAGAAGTTGAGACTTGGAATATTGAAGTTCGCTCAAAAGATTCTTAACCTTGATTTCTAATTTATCGTTCTCAATGGTCAACTCATTAACTCTCCTAGAGGACTTCTCAAGATCACTTGTAAGATTCTCAATCTTAGACTCTAGGGATTGATTCATGGTACCTAATTTATTGAGGCAAAATGTTGACTCCTGAAGGTCTGCTACAAGTTTCTCTATTTCTAGCTCAAGTGCATTAACCTTCTTAAGTACTGCTTTATTCACCTTCTTAATCTTAAGACCCTACTCAAATAATTGTTGATAAACCTCATGAATCTATTCTTCATCTTCAGAATCTCCTCAGAGTGCTCACCACTATCTACTTCATCAACATTCTCACTGTCCTTATCAGATTCACTCCTAATCCTAGCAATGAAGGCCATAAACTTCTCATTTTCCTAATGAGTGGACCTCTCACTTTGATTGTCCGAGCTAAACTCGTCATATGTGAGAGTTGTATTCATAGCTTAGCCCTGATTTCTCTTAGAGAGCATTTAATGATTTTGAAAAGTGGCTAACCTATAGCTTAAGCCTTACACCTAAAAAGTAAACTAATAAATTGACTAAGAGTCATTTGCTGAAGAGAGGTCACATCAATCAATTGTTCAAAAGATCTTATACAGAAGATCTATTGAAAGAGATTAAGCCAAGAAAGATGTATGTGGTTTTAAATGCTAGTAGCTTCAAAAATGAACTCCAGCAGATCGTAGCACGTCTTCTAGGTTGGTCTCTACATGGGACCTCGATTGAGGTGATGGAATCACTTCGATCACCTCTATTTGATGGCCTCGATTAGTCAAGGTAAGTTAAAGATGTGAAGTGCGGGCATGAAGTGGATTGTTGCAGCTACCACATGGCCATTGGTTGGAGCCTCATAAGATGAGGCATAATAAAATTTATTAAAATATAATTTTTTATCTAAACAAAATAGGGGTTGTAATTTCAAGAAAATGAACTCTAGCACAAGTAGTAACATTTCACTAAGAAAGTTACATTCGTTTTTGCTTCTGGGCCAAGTTCGAGAGGACTTGGCTATTAAACTATATTCTAGATGTCTCATCTTCGAATTTCTATGGATAAGGTATATTCTTGTTTTATGTGAATAAAGTTCGATAATATATTGCTTATAACTCATGTTGTTAGGTTTTTTATGTAATTGACAAGTTTGTGAACAAAAAGGACTAGATTTAATATGTTCTAAAAGTCAAGGAGTAAGTTGTAATTGTTAGAAATTGAGTTGTATTAGGTCTAGGGTTTGAGAATGGAAAATAAGGAAAAATGGCGCCGCAATTTCGCTAGACTGTCACAATGGCTTGGCTTGAGCAATTGAAACAAAAATATTGTCCCTAGCCTGACTTTGCTCGAGCGACGCACCGTCGATCACCTATCATCCAGCTTCCGCTCAAGCGACAGGGTTATCCAAAGAATCTTAATCCGCATTTTAAGGCTTTTTTATTCGGCACATTCATTCCTTAACCTACAGTATAAATACCATAACACCTCTAAACTTTTTTGTAAGGTTGAACATTAAGAAAACGCATAATCTCCATATCCTCTTTATCAAATAAGCTTTCAACCTTCATGCTATGATTTGTTCTTGGCGGTAAAAATATCAAATCCATAATCCAAATGCCAAATTGCTACTTTCTACATATCTGTCAGAGTGCTGAAGATCAATGAAAGGTGACTGTAGTTCTAGTTGTTGGAGAACGCGGAGTTCTTCTTTGATCCATGTGCGTTCTCTGCAGGAGCGCGCAATCCAGGAAGTTTTTGAAAACTGCAGCTGAGAGTTGGTGTAGGAGTATGAAATTCATGAGAGATGTGGAAATTGTAGTCAGGGGGTCAGAAAGTACTAGTGTAGTCGAGTCTAACGGACTGTAACTTCTAATTCGTTTATAGAGGAGTATTGACTGACAAAGTGCCTGAAGTTTTTACAAGTTGGGGTTTCTCCGTGATCATTCATTGGGTTTGTTTATTGCTTTCATATAACTGCTGTATTTCAACATAGAAAAAATTGGACTGTTTGATTAACCATCTAGAGATAATTAATAGTGACTTATTGCTAATTAATTATTAACTTTTAATTCCGCATAATCACATATCCACCCCTGTAGGTGTAGTTTGGGTCGAACCTCGTTATTTCAATTGGTGTCAGAGCCACATTTAGATTCCTGGCCCTTAAATTAATCTAGATGAGGCAGTCTCTATACATGCCTCCATTTTTTTACGGAAGCAACTATGCTTACTGGAAAATTAGAATGAGAGCATTCCTTAAAGCGTTGAATGAACGTATTTGGATCAGTATACAAAACGGTTAGACTGCACCTTCATCCACTGTTACTGGTGTTGTTACACCCACTAATATTTCTCTTTGGACCAAAGACCAAATTGCTGATTGCAACTGGAATTGTAAATGAATTCATGCTTATTTATGGTTATGTCTGTAAAAGAGTTTAGAAGAGTGTCGATGTGTGAAACTACTAAAAAGTTTGAGATATCTTAGAGACCACACACGATGGTACTAAAACTATTAAGAACTCCAAACTGCAAATGTTAACCTCTAGGTTTGAACAAAATTAGAATGAAGGATGATGAATCGTTCGATGAATTCTATGTGAAGCTTAATGATGTAGTAAATTCGAGTTTCAATCTAGGTGAGAAGATCCCCGAGTCTAAGATAGTTCGAAAAGTCCTTAAATCCCTACCCGAAAGGTTTAGACCTAAGATCACTTCCGAAATAAACGGAGTTCGACCCTAACAATATTTAGAGGGGGTGAATAGGTATTTAATGCGGAATTTAAAAACAATTATGAATCAAANGATAGTTCGAAAAGTCCTTAGATCCGCACCTGAAAGGTTTAGACCTAAGATCACTGTTATTGAAGAAAGTAAGGGGTTAGATGAAGTTAAGATAGAGGAACTCGTAAGAGCTCTCCAAACTTATGAACTCACCATTTCTCAACCAAAGAAGGTTAAATCCATAACCATGAACATCATTAGGGAAGAAGAAAGTGAGTCTACTAACATTGAGACCTTTAAGGACAACGAAATAGCTTATTTTGTGAAAAAAAAAATTCAAAAGGTGATGAGAAATAGGAGAAAACCTCACGATAGGAAAAATGATGTCCCTAGTAAATTCTCAAAATATAAGCATGAGAAAAATAACCCTAGGACTCCTAGTAAGAAAACCCAGTTGTTTAGATGCCATGAGTGTCAGGGTTTTGGTCACTGTAGGAATGAATATCCTAATTTGAAAGTAATTTGAATTAAGGAAAATGTAAGGCATTAGCAGTAATTTTGAGTGATGATGAATCAGATTCAAGTGTTTAGAGTGATACATCTGGTAGTGAGGATGAACAAAATTTTATGGCTTTCACATTAAGATTGAATCTGATAAGTAGAATGAAACGACGGAGAATGATGAACATAGTGAGAATTTTGAGGATGACTCTAAGGATGAAACCAATATTCATGAGTCTTATCGACAGTTATTTGAGAAAAGTCTTAAAATCAAAAAGGTCAATAAAGCCGTACTAAAAAGGTTAATGAACTTGAAAGAGAGAGAGAGAGAGAGAAAAAAAAAAAAAAAAACCTCATAGGGGATCTTCAGGAATCTACCAAAAATNCGAGTCTTATCAACAGCTGTTTGAGGAGAGTCTTAAAATCAAGGTCAATTAAACCTTACTAAAAAAGGTTAATGAACTTGAGAGAGAGATGAACTCATATCTAACCTTCAGGACCCAACCAAAAATTTGAGTGAGTTAAAACTTGTAAATAAAAACTTATAAGCTAAATTGAAATCATTAACAAGTGACGTAGAAAATCTAATACTCAACTTCATTCCTTCATGAGTGGTACTCAGAAACTAGATAATATGTTAGGGATGAACAAGCCTGCTAGAAATAGGTATGGTCTAGGATTCAAAATGGTAATATTGCTACTAGTACTTCAAGACCACATTCATCCCAGCCACCAACAAGATTATGAATATTGCTAATCCTGAACCCAAGGATAAGAATATCTTAGGATAGAGGCCTAATAGAGAACGTGGGATCAATCATCCTATAAATCGACAACAACCTCCAAGTAAGTTTGAACCTAGGTTTATTCACATCTGTCACCATTGTGCCGCACTAGGACACACAAGACTTAGGTATCGTAAACTTGTAACTAGAAATAAAGTCAAGATATCTTGAGCAAGGTTAACTTCTTCGCCAATCAGATTAACCACTTAACTAAAATGATGACTAAGATGGCTAGAATCACTTCTACTACTAAGAAAGTTTGTGTCAAGAAAATTGATCTACCTAGGTCTGATGATTAGTTGAATTGTTATGTTTCCCACGTTGCACTTAAAGCTCAAAATAACTCTATGTGGTATCTAGATAGTGCATGTTCTAGATATATGTATGGTAGTAAAGCCTTGTTCTCAACTCTCACAAATTGGAATGGCAGTATGCTTACTTTTGGGGATGGGGCTACCGCACCTATTCTAGGCAAAGGTACCGTTAAGATATCTGGACTACCTGTTATCACAGATGTGCTTTATGTAGAAGGTTTAAATTCAAATTGTTAAGCATTAGTCAAATATGCGATGCTGATTTTGAGGTTAGTTTTATCCAGAAAAGGTGTACTGTGTATGATTCTACTGGTAACATTGTTCTTGAAGGTGTAAGAACTTTCGACAATTATTATGGGATCCTTCCTAATTCAAAATATAAGTGTAGCAGTGCCAAAATTGATGTGACAGAACTGTAGCATCAGCGTCTTGGTCATGAATTCTAAGAGTTTGTCTAAACTTTCTGAGAATGAACTTGTTAATGGCTTACCTAAGCTTGAAAATAATTATTCCACTTTGTGTCGACTGTGTCAACAAGGTAAACATGTTAGAGTAATCATAAACAAACTTCTAAAATTTTGACAAACGGACCCCTAGAATTACTCGATTTAATGAGACCATTTAGGACAGAGAGTCTTGGTGGTAAGCGATATATTTTGGTTATTGTTACGGGTCAGGTCAGACCCACCACGTCACCCTCCATGTGTCACAGAGGTGGTCCAGACCACGCCACATGGTGGTCGAGGCGATTGCGCATGGGACGTACTGATTGCATGAACCGAAGTGATCACGTAAGGCGCGAACATCTGCGATACACTGCGGATGCAAAGGCCCGCACTCCGCTTCTACCCTGCCATACTTGCTTCACCTCGCCCCGACAAAGATCCCTTGCTCAATCTTTTTAA
>CAIGRS010121170.1:0-13737 GCA_903798395.1 Fraxinus floribunda
GATTTTTGAAATAAACCATAGTTCTCACGAATGTTTTAGTACTTAACTCAAGCTTCAAGAAATTTCTTTCTATATGCTAATATCACATTATGCGTACAAAGGGAAGAGAATCTCAGGGTACTTGTAATTCTAGACTTTTTCCTATTTTCCTTTTTTCTTGTGTATTTATCTGTATGAAATCTATATGTTTTTTTTTTTCAGACAACTTGGAATTTTAATATCCTCATTATGATATATAATTCATAATTTTAGGATTTAATCTGTGCATCTGTGACGCAAGGTCAGAACCCGACACCAGGGACATCCTCACTTCCATCCTTAGTGATCAAATAGAAGAATGATCTGATCCCGGAGATGATTCCCATAATGCTCATCAATCTGATGATTTCCATCGGGATAGTGATACAATGTGAAGCTGTGATGACAAAATCGTGCCACTATCCCTGTTTATCAAGCGGCAGGAAAAAACATGGATTCATTTCTCCATGGAGGCAATACAATTGAAGTAGTGACCGGTGGGAAGAATGATCGGTCTTTATCAGATGATCAAAATATTGAAGATGAGGAAGTTCATAGCGAGCCATCTGATATATATCGTGACGAACATGGATTGGATCTTTCAATGAACTTCAACCTGCTGAATTTGCAACAGGAGATGTTGAGCCATCTGATGATCACCATCCGGAAGACGTAGATATCACTGACGATGGCAATAGCTCAGCCCGATTCAATTCCGAATCAGCCAAATATGAAGGTGAAATCGAAGTTGACGAACCAGAAACTGATGATGAAACAAGGGTAGCCGAGGTCATAAACGGTGATAAAGTTACCTCGACATCAATACTTCTGATACTGATTCCTGCGGGAAAACTAATCATACACATGTTGAATCCCACTTGTCGAAGCTTGATGATCACATAGAAAATGAGAATGATTAGTAGGCACATTGGTTTCCCAAGAAAGGTGACTGCACTTTGGAATAGTAAGGTTTATCAACGTAACCATGAAGTAGGTAGGCGATGTTAATTGTGATACGCACAGTTATGTTAAGTGTACACATCTGTGCTAGAGTGAAGAGTGGTTGTCAGTAATGAAGTAAATTTTGGTGTCTTTTTGTCTTCTACTCCTACAACTGAGTCTTGTAACTGCTGATTCTTTTATGTCAGTATTAGGTGCTTTATATTCAGTGGAACCGTGCAAAATACTTTCTATTTAGCTGTTGTAGTGCATTATGAGTCAATCATCTTCTGGTCTGTAGTTTAGAACCAGTGCTTGGGGTCATGGAATGTGAAGAAAGGCATTCTTTTGAAGCCTGTTCATCAAGGGGATGAACTCATGTGGTCTGGAAGTCTGCCTGTTCCAAATGGATTTGGATGTGAGTATAGCTATTATTATGTTGTGGATGATCACAGGAATATTATAAGATGGGAGGCTGGAAATAAGAGAAAACTGATATTACCTAATGGTGTTCAGGATGGGGTGTCTGTGGAACTTCATGACCTTTGGCAGGTACTTCATGTCTGAGGAGTATGGACTTAGATTGTGGAGTAGTTGATTGTGTTTGGGAAGTGCAATTGTGGCTTAATTTTAAACTTAATCTCTTAAAAAAAAAAAAAAATGGTTGCATTTAAGGTGTTTGATAAAAGACGAAGTGTAAAATTAGTGTATAATTAAGCCTAAAGGTTGATCGAGTGAGTTAAAAATCTTGTGCTACATGTTGAAAATCTTTAACCATCACTATTTAAAAAAAATAAAAATAAAAAAATAAATCTTTGTCATCACGGAGGCATGGAGACACCAGCCGTGTCTCCATCCAGATTGGAGAACTGGATGGAGACACCGGCCACACGGAGACATGGTGTCTCCGTGCGAACCAAAAAAATTATGTCGTTTATATAATGAATCAAAATTCTTGAACTATTACAATTTTCATTCAAAATTTACGTGTATAAATTAAATTGAAATTTCATTAATACCATTTTGGGGAATATGAAAAAATTAGGGTGAAAATTCTATTTACACTTCCATATTTTCGATTTTACATTCTCTCAATTTACATAAATTACCTTTCAATATGTGACTTTAATTCTACTATTGATTGTAGATAATTAACACAACAATTATATTCAAATACCTTATCAGAATGACTTCATATAATTTTTTTTTTTTTTTTTTATAAAAAAAACTCGATCGTATAGATATTGTAATATATATAGTATTTGTTAAACATACATATTGTACAGAAATATACTAAATAATTTATTAATCAAATTAAAAATTTGTAAAGAATATGCAATAATTTGTGCACATTAATGTAATGTGATAAAACAGCAAATAGTTCTTTACAAATCAAATTATCATTCTCAAGATATAAAGCTAACAAATGTATATATGAGTTAATGCCAGCATAACACATAGCATCAAAAGCTAAAGAAATACTACATTTTTCTTTTATCTTATTGAAGGCTGTAATACAATGGGCCACTTCGTTGAATTTTTGAAAACTTGTCAGGAAACTAAATAAATTATTTTGAGTAGTGCTTGGTGTACATTATGGTATCCATAATATACACATGGCGGTCCCCTATTGGGGGGTCGTCTGACGGTATTTTCCAATTATTTTTGTTCCAAGAAGATGATAATGGGTCAACCATTAGGCCATGTTTGAGTGCACTTCAATTTCATGGAAGATGGAGATTAAATTTCATTTTCCACCTTTTTGCATATTTGATTTTCCAAAATTTTCATGAAAATGGTTTTCCATCTTTCACCCACATATTCACATTTTCTTGGTGTTTGAGGTTTCTAGGCAACTTTTTTTTTATTATTTATTTGAAAATGGAAACAAATTCTATTCTCAATTATAACAAATTATATCTCTTTAATGGACAATTTCCATGAAAACACAAAGCTAAACGAACACTAAAATCCAGAATTTCAATATTTTTCAGGTGGAAAATTATATAAATCAAATACAATCAATTCACAATTCTCAGTAAAACAAGTTCTAGACAATTCAATTATCTGAAATTCATTTTCTTTCAATCCAAATTCCATTCTTACAATTAATTCACAATTCCCAATAAATTTCTTGTGACATGTAACAAGAAAATAAAAGTAATTGCAAATCCTTTTTATTTTCAAACAAATTATGAAATCAGGAGATTGATAGTTGTAACTCAGGATAGTAGTACTTGTAAAATTATACCGCTAAAGAGTTGAGAGCAATATATTAGAGAGTGCTAAAAATAAAATGTGAAGGAATTTGATTTTCAAGCACTCACTATTTATGGATCCGAAATTGAACAAAAACAAAATGAAACGAATTGTGAATTCATATTTGATGGCAACTTGCATGATGCGTAGGGGGGTCACCAAACGCAAATTGCTTAGCTAGGAAAGCTTATGGGCTCACCTAACTTTGCTCGAGAGCCAACAACGAGTAGCTAACTATCGAGCAACCTCATCCAGCTTGCGAGCTTATTTGTGCGAATGACGAATGTCAACACCGAATGATTTATTGCTTGACTCGATAAAGGAGGAACCGAATCAATGAGCCGATTCGTCTTCTTAACACCCTTATTTACAAATTACGAGCTGTCTTTTGGTGGGTAGGGATTCTGCGTACAAAGGCCTTCACGGGTGCTGGCCCATTTACCCTTTCCGTATGAATGTCTTAGGCGCAAAATAAGCCACATTTATTATCTACCTGTCACTACAATCACTCGCCACGTGTCCTCTCCCTTAAACAACTCTTTCGTTAGCAAAGTTACTCTAATAAAAAGTACAAAACCAGATCCTTCTCTATTATATTGCACACACCGACTCCGCAAAGTTTTCATTTCCGTTGCTTTAGAAAATACGCAGATCATGTCACGTTTGCTTCATAATTCGAAATTCTTCGTCTCCAGATTCTCGTAAGTGCCTAAATTTAGTGCCCTTTTTTTAGTTTCTTTATCCCTGAATTTTTGTTTGTTAAGTCGGATTGGGTGAAGGCCGGTTTAGCTCTGCAGAAAGAAAGATTAAAAATGAAATAAATGGCTTAATGGGAAATGAATATAAGGCACTGGGAATTTTATGGTAATAATAGTTTCTAGTAAATATATTGTCAAGTGTCCTGACTTTATTTTGTGAATCAAAATGTGAACATGGGGTGTTACTTTTTTAATTTGTGTATTAATTACTGCATTTTTTTTAACCACATTGAGAAGAATGATAGTCCCTGGAAATTGATTTTGATCTTGTTGGTGTTTGTGTAATGGGATGTACAAGCAGTTTATGAGATATTGTTGTACATCGTGCTGTATATGTTGTACTTTGTCAATGTATGTGTGATTTTGCGCTTATGGATGACTTCTTATACTGAAATGAAATAAATATCTTTTCAGTGTCAAATATTAAAGTAAGAACAGAAGTTGAGAGGGGGAATATATGATTTCTGATTTCCTAGAAATAAAATAGAATGTAGCATTGCTCACTCAAGAGCGAAGATATTGAATTTTGTTCATGTAATCTTGTTAAATGATTCTGAAATGAAATAAATATCTTTTCAGTGTCAAATATTAAAGTAAGAACAGAAGTTGAGAGGGGGAATATATGATATCTGATTACCAAGAAATAAAATAGAATGTAGCATTACTTACTCAAGAGCCAAGAGATTGAATTTTGTTCATGTAATCTTGTTACATGATTTTAACACAACCAGATACCCTTAAAAAAGGAAAAAATATCAGAAAATTTAGATAGTTTTTCGATTAAAGGATAATTGAGCACTATCTAGCAACCCCTACCCCACCTCCTCTGGCAATACCCACCCCAAAAAAAATAAAATTGTAATAATAGGAAATGACAAGAGTAAAAATTCATTCCTAGAATCCTTGGGGGTTGATAAAATACTGTTTGTTCCCCTTCCTCAAGAGATTCGAGTCTTCAGTAATTAAAAAGATAAGAAGTATTATAAAGGTTTGCTGTGCTTAGTTGCATTTGAAAGAAAGATGCCAGCAATGTGAATTAGTTTATCAAAGCTGTATCCACTTGTGGGTGTCTGTAATCAGTCTTGTCAACTGATGAAATTCATGGTTACATTGGAAAAAAATGAAATTGGGAAGGCGTATAGATGTATTTCATGTGGGACATTGGTAAAATGTATTGACAAATTTATGAATTATTAGCTATCCATTTTTTGCGGAAAAAAGTAATTAACTGTAAATTCTTCCTGTGACTTGAGCTGCTTTCACAAGCTAACCCAGTGAGGACATTGGAATAATTTATTTCTTATCATCTTTGAAGGTCGTTTATGCATTGTAATTGGTATTTTTAGTTCGTCGGTTCATCTTACTGTAGATGTATGAAATCCATATTAGTTCTGAGAAGTTTGATGAAGAGATAAGTATTCAAATTGATATATTCTTCCTTTCATCTGCCAATAAAGATAAATAATAACTTGGTGGGTATCACTAAGTGCATGTTTGCAAAGCTTAAATTTTTTAAGCTTGTCAAACTTACTTTTATATACTCATTTCATATATCCACAACTCATTTTACATATTATTTAAACACTTCGTAAGATTCACAACTTGTAGCACTTTAAAAATAAAAAATAAAAAAAATTTAAGCTTTGCCAATCACGCACTAAAACTTCCATATCTATTTGGCTTGGCAGCAGATTGTTGAATCTCACAACATTTTCATTGATATAGTGCTGCTGAAGAACTAGAAAAAATACTTCTATCTTACAAGAGGCCTAAGTTCCCACGAGGAATGAACTGTACAGATGAGATGCATGCTCTTGACAAATGGAGATTGACTTCTCAATTACATTAAATGATCCTAAACATTTAAAACAAATGGAATACTAGAGGACTAGAGAACAAAATTTAGCATTACTTAGTGGTTTGAGTGATTACATATCAGGCAAAGTTTTGACAACAGGAATAATGATAATTTGTCAGAGGAATGTATTCTTAATGAAAACAGCTTTTAACTCTTCAGAGCTCCTTGAAAAGGAAATAACAAAAGAAAAGTCCTGGCAAGGAACATGTGTAACTCTTAATTCAATGAGGTAACTACTAGTGTAAATGCCAATATCATTACTCCCTGAATGATAAGGGACAAGTAGAAGACATGAAATCTTGAAAATCTCATGCTGTTTTCTACTTGGATGCTGAGGAAGCACTAGGTTTCTGAAATGTTATTCACTTATAAACAAATTGACGTGGGATGTGGGATGCAGTAAAACAATTATAGGAGAAGGATAAAGGGGAGAGGAAGAGAAGGGCAGGGGAAAAGAGAAGAAGAGAGAGGAGATAAAAGGAGGGAGATAGGAAGGGGAGAAGAATTAGACCCACGGAAGCAGGAATTCAAGAGAGAGAATATCTTTATTTCGTAATCAAAGTGGTATGAATTACATTGAATAAGCCCCATGGGTTTAAATTAGTCCTAATTGAAATTGGAAAATACTATAAAATCTATGAAATCAAACCCTAATTATGTTTTCTACAATAAGCATCAAAATTGAAAATTAAATTAAATAATCTCTCTTCTAATATGCCATCACTAGTGGTTTGACCAGTTGAGTTATTCTTGGTCATGTTGAAAGGAATGATACTTTTGGATATCCATCGAGGAATCGAGATGTTTCCAAGTTGGAAGCTGAAAGTACAGGACAGATATTGTTGACGAGTGTTGCAGCATGCATCAAATCAAGACCGAGAAATATAAATTATCAATTAATTGTGGGTATTATTGAATAGACTGGTTTTTGGTTCTTATCACCTTGAGATGCTTCAATCATGTTACTTCTTCTTTTTATATTTATCATTATTTTTTTTTACTCGTCCTTTTCCCCTATTCGATTGTATCCTGTTCCTCGTATGCTTTTCTGTATCATTTTAGCTTATTCTTTCTTATTGAAACAGAAATATAGCCGCCTCTAGAAATGGACGATTTTTATCTAGTGAATCTAACAAAACTGCCGATTGTAAAGATTCTAATAAAGTCGATGAAACCTTTAAGGTTGAGGAAGCAGAGACAGTGCATGCCCCCCCACCTCCAACAGAGAAGGTATTCTGTAACTGTAGCATAAATTACGTTTGTAATTTTCTATTTGTCCTCAGAATGGTAACTGGTATTTCTTATGCTTCTAATTCAGTTACTTATCCTGGGGGGAAATGGATTTGTCGGTTCACATGTGTGCAAGGAAGCTATAGATCGTGGTTTAGCTGTTGCTAGTCTTAGCAGGTATTTGTCTCTTTTTTCCATATATCTGATTTCCTTTTTTATAATTATAATCCGACTGCAGATAGTTTGATGAATCCGTGAACGTGGTTTTTATGAGGCACTATCAAATTCTTCTGGGTATCTGATTGCTCATCTATGTTTTGGAGATAACCTTTTCACTGAATGTCTCCCTTTTGCTCTGGCTCAAGGAATGAGTAGATGCAATTTTTTTTGGGGGCATTAACATGAGGAAATATTCCAGTTACTGAAGAATATATTTTCAAAACCATGATCCATGAGGTCATTGTATTCTTCAAGGACACGTGTTGGGTGAAACACTGAATGAACCTGTATGGCTGTTGCCTTATCTTCTCTATTTAGCGACATATAACTATACCAACGAATAAAGTGGTTTCCTTCTTCTTCTGCACCCATATATGAGTACCAACTAAGAAGTTTCAACAAGTGGGATATAGATATTTTGTTCCAAAGGAGGATAGGTATAATATGCAATCTAGAACATACGGGTGCGTTTGATTTGCTGGTTTCAAATTGTTTTCAGTTTTTCAAAATACTGAAAAAGTGTTTGGTCTGGTATTTTTGAAAAATGTACTTTTAAAAACAAGGTTAACTTATAACATGAAATTCAAAAAGCATTTATGTCGTTTTGAGTTTTTTCAATGAAAATCTTGAACACACTCAAAATATGAAAAATAAGCGTTTAAATAAAATTTTAAAAATAATAATATAAGATTCTAACAAATAAAATTTTAAATTTTAAAAAAATAAAACTAAAATGAAAACAAAATAAAAATTCTAAAAAATAAAAATAAAAATAAAATAATAAAAAAAACTCTAAAAATTTCTAGAAAAATAAAAAATAAAATAAAATAAAAAGTAAAAATAGTCCAAACTCTTAATGATTACTTACATACAAATTCTACAAAAAATATTTAAACGAACACAAAAAAAGTATTATTAGTCCACGTCATTAATTTTTATTTTTATTTCCTATAATTTGAACTCAATTTATTATTTGTTTTTATTTTACTTTTGTAGTGAAACAAAATATTGTAAAATTCACCAATTTTAAAATGTATATATTATTTGATAATATATTATCATAAAGATGTTTTATTTTTGCTGAATAATGAAATTTCATGGAATGAAATGTCATAAAATAATTTTTCAAAATTTCATACCAAACGTGTTATATAATTTTCTGTTTTGGAAAATAATTTTTCAAAATGATAAATCAAAAGAGTTTTGAGCAATCTTAAAACAGATCCTCAAAACAAAAAACAGAAAGTGAACTCAAAACTCATAATTGAAAACTAGAACACAAAGCAATCGGGCTCTAAGTTTCCTGCTACAAGCGATAGAATACAGTATGTTCACTGACTTTTTTGGTTTGTATGTATCGGTATTTCCTGTAGTAATTATATTGTAATTCAATGTCTGTGGATTATTTGTTGCCTCTGGCTGTTAGCTGTGCTGTGTGAATATGTTTTGCTTCCATTTTGATGCTCAAGAACTGGTTTTGGCCTTTTGTAGATCGGGTAGGTCATCCATACAAGAACCTTGGGCTAACAGTGTGTCTTGGCATCAAGGTCTGCTAGTTGCAGTGCTGTGTTATTTTGTTCTTTTATGATAAAAGATGACTGAAACCTGGAATCATTTCAATTTCGTTTTTTTCTCTTTCAGGAGATCTTCTTTCAACTGACTCGTGGAAGGATTCACTGAAGGGAGTAACTTCAATTGTGTGTATCACCTGTCCTTTCAACTCATACTAAAATGCTAACAGAGAATGGATGACATTGCTTTTTTATCACAGTTATTTGATAACACAAAAGTTATAGCCACTGTTTGGTAGGGCCTGGGATAGGAGGTCATTAGATTTCTCATTGCACTGCTTAGGTTTAAAAAAATTGAAGAAGTTCAAGAGTATGCACAATGTTCATTTACTCATAGATGGAACTAGGATAATCATAACAGAGAATTATGTTTTTCGATAGAGTGATAGTTTTAAGTATTCATTTTCAATTATTAATAGGAAAGGAAGTCGTGAAGGGGGATGTAATGCTATGATGCTAGCGTGTCAAAGTAGAGAAGGACTATTGGGATTCCATGTGATCATAGGGTCCCATCAAGTTAAAACGAAAGTTCTACAGAATCATCATTAGACCAGCTATACATGATTAAATATTGGGCTGCAAAAGGACAAAATATTAATAATGGTGAACATAGTGGCAAGGAAGATACCTGTGCTGGACCCCTAGTTTATTGAAGATAAAGCTTCGCGGAGATAAAGCTTAGCTTTTTGTTGTTCTACATTTTTCAGAATGGGGTGCGAGTGCAGTTGATTGTTAGCTGCATAAGTTTTGCAATGTGTGGGCAGTTGAAATCATGTATATATGGAATAAGAAAGAAAAAATTTGATTGCGTGCAGCATAGAGTTAGGATAACTCTGATATTTGAGAGTTGAGGATTATTTGTAAAAGCAACTTTTAACTGATTGACTGTTCCACAATGTCACAAGTCTATGTTATGTTACATGGATTCAGCCACATGTCAAACTGCAATAGTGTTTGGTTTGCCAAAAATACACTGTTGTTCGAGTATGAAGCAACAAACATGAGCAGTTGTGTCTGAACAGAAGAGACCAAGTACATGTAGTTTGCGAGTCATCTTTTATTGTGATGTAGCCTTGGGATGTACAATCATCCACCAGTCAAATGAACTTCACTATTGTACAGCACTGTTGAAGAGAGGAATATATCCATGGTCAAACCAATTACGAGCGGATTTTGAATAACACTGTGATAGTTTCACTAATTAGTTACGAGTCTCATGACATCATAAAGTGATAATCAATCATTATAAAGAAAATAAGTGCCTCCAATTGTATTCTTATACAGATTTTCATGTTAGTGAATTTAATGGCCAACAATATACTATATTTACATGTAGCCTACTTCCGGTGTGGGGTATCATGACCATTGAAGTTTGATTCCATGTTTGAGATTAAAAGTAATCACCCAAGGTTATGGTGGTGGAAGTATCCAGCATTTGTATTCTTTCTTCATCTCTCTAGCTCTATTTACCTACGTACCTCCCTTTCTCTCTAGTTCTCTTTTTATCTGTACACAGAGAGGGAGAGGGAGAAACACACATGTTCACATGCACACATGCACTGATGAGTTTCTTCTACTTTTCTTTTTCCTTTTCCTTTTCCCCTTTTCCTTTTATTTTTGCATGCGAACGTATACAAACATTATTTTGGGTGCTTTATACTGTATGATATTTTTGGTTTACTGGAATGGGTTACATTCGACCCAAACCTCTTCCTTTCTCCAAATCTTCCCCTGTGATGAGACTTGAAGTTGCAACATTTGTAGGTTTGGTAAAATATTAATCACCAGGATAACTTATGGCTTCAGAATTTTGTTTCTCCTTTTTTATGGTAATTTTATTTGTTACCTGATAATTAGTAGGCTGATTAAGTGTATCAGTTCTTGTCCTTTTTTATGTAAGTTATCATTTCGTAACAGGTGCTAGTGTTGCTTGCAGATATCTTGTGTTGGTGGTTTTGGTTCCAATTCTTACATGTATAAAATCAACGGGACTGCAAATATCAATGCTATTAGAGCTGCTGCTGAAGAAGGTACTGACATTGATTAATTCTCTTTTTTTCCCCTGTATAATGACAGATCACTTATCCTTATTTTCTTTGTTGATTTTGAAAATATGTAATGATAGAATTCACATGAAGATTTCCTTGGATGACTTCTCAAATTATTTCAAATATAAAATTGTATCTGAACTCATCAACTTGTTTGAGATATTTTCTTTGAGCAACACGTGGAACTTACAGTAGTATCCTCAGCCTTGTACCATTGTATTTGTTTTCTGTCTCTATTTTTGGTGCTCCCTCAATCAGTAACAAGTTAAATGAAGGGAAAGTCAAGTGCAGATTGTAATTTTTATAAGTGCAAACATGCTTGAAGCCCAAGTTTTTCTTTCTTCACAGAAGTTGCAAATTGCTTTAATTAATCCTCTTGCTGTTTAGATAGACAGTATGAACCAGAAAAAATCTCGTGAAATGGGCAGAAAAGTGGGTGGTTTGATTATTTGAACCTGCTAGTTGTTGTTGTTTTTTTTCCCCTGGTTTTGCTTTATTTCAGTAGAACTGCATCTCCCAAGTCATTATAAATGGAATTATTTTGAGATTTACATACAGTGATAGCATTATAATTGGGATTTTCTCCCTTGGTTTCTACATTGCTTATTTGGAGAATTTATACGAATTTTCATTTGTTTTAGATGTAGCTTCTCCATGATGCTAAAGCTGATTATGTTTTGCACTTTCAACGATTTTTTTCCCTCTTTTTTATTTCAAATTTTTTTGCTAAACTTTTTAAATTTCACCTACAGGAGTGAAGAGATTTGTGTACATCTCTGCTGCTGACTTTGGAGTGGTAAACTATTTGCTCCAAGGATATTATGAAGGAAAGGTAATATTGACATTATTACACCAGTTAATACGAATTATTGTTGGTTCAAAGTGATGGTCGAAGAAAACATTAGTATTTGATAACCCATGGCAAATAAGAACTTGAAATGTATGCTGTATGCTTGATATCTGTTTTGCTATATGTATTATTATGCAGAGAGCTGCTGAGACGGAGCTTTTGACAAGGTATACCTATGGAGGTGAGGTTTTCTCCTATACTAATCCCAGCAATCTTCATTTAGCAAAAAACATGTTGGTAGCTTGTTTACCTTCACTTCATTTAAACTAGAAGGTAATATTTTGTCACTGCCATGAAAAATAGTAAGTTTTCCCCATTTTTCTTCCTCTTTGACAGTGTTATATAGTCTGTCTGTGACACTTTTCAATTGAGAAGTGAGGACCAAGGCACCTTTTATCTACCTGATTTGCCAAATATATTGTTCAGATAATTGAACTCTTGGGCTTCATTTTATCTGTACTCCTAAAATATCATATTTTGGCGCTCATTTAAAATTGAGGACTTGTTGAAAATTGAATAGGATGTTTTTCGATCCTAACCAGAGTCCGTGCTCTTTCAGGAGTAATTCTGAGGCCGGGTTTTATATATGGAACTCGTCGTGTTGGCAGTATGAAATTGCCTCTAGGTGTCATTGGTTCTCCAATGGAAATGGTAAGATACATAGGTGTGCAGCAACTGTAACTAAATGAAGCATAATTCTACATTTGGCGACTTCTGCTAGTACTAAATCATTTAGTCAGATGAGTCGCTTTCCAAGAAGTATATAATTTCTTCCTTTTTTTTCAGGTTCTCCAACGTGCAAAACCACTGAGCCAGGTCCCCCTTGTCGGACCCCTTTTCACTCCCCCTGTTAATGTTACAGCGGTTGCAAAGGTTGCTGTACGAGCAGCGACTGACCCTGTTTTCCCTCCGGGAATTATCGACATCCATGGAATTATACGTTACAGCCAGCAGAAATCTGTATAGAGGACCAACCCTTTGCTCCCTCCCTCCCTCCCTCCATGTTAGAGTTTCCGTCCAGCTAAAATTTTCTCGGTCACTCTTCTGCAAATCTTTGAAGTATGCTCGACTATGAATTTATTTTTGTTAAATTCGAAATAATCAAAATGCAATAAAAGATGTGCCATGCACAGAATTATTATTATTCTTTTTGTGGTCTATTATCTCTGTCAAACTTGGGTTGAATTAAATTAGAAATCATCTCTTGATTTGGTCAGACGTGTCCATTATTTTTTTCCTCCAAAAAAAAAAAAAAGGTGCATTAAATTTCTATCTTTGTTCTTTAATTTCTAGAGTATTATATAGTTGTTTACTGGTTTATGATTTTGACTAAAAATGATTGCTTGCTAATTTTTTTTTGTTCCATCCAGTAGTATGCATAGTTAGAAATTGGATGTATTATTATTAAAATATGTTTATGGAATAAATTATTTGTAGTTGTACTNTTTTTCCTCCAAAAAAAAAAAAAAGGTGCATTAAATTTCTATCTTTGTTCTTTAATTTCTAGAGTATTATATAGTTGTTTACTGGTTTATGATTTTGACTAAAAATGATTGCTTGCTAATTTTTTTTTGTTCCATCCAGTAGTATGCATAGTTAGAAATTGGATGTATTATTATTAAAATATGTTTATGGAATAAATTATTTGTAGTTGTACTCTTTTTTTATCCCCAAATCTCATTTTCCACCAGCACAATTCATACATGACCTCTTAAAAATATTCGGGATATAAATATATCATTTTAAAATATTCCTTCTTACATTAGCATTTATAAACTTTTAATTTTTTTGAAACTTCATGCACTTATGGATGCATTGACAAGCATGAATATATCATGAAAATCATTAATCGCATAAAATGTAATAATCAATTATCATGGTCACAAAATAATAATTTAGGTGACACATTTATATATTTAACAAATAACAATGTAATATATGCATGAAGATAAGGAGAAATTTACTTGCCTTGAATTCTAGCAATTTA
>CAIGRS010121180.1:0-11817 GCA_903798395.1 Fraxinus floribunda
AAATCAACTTTATTAATCAAAGATTTGTCAATAGTACACAATTTGACCATTCCTTCACAATAATAGCCTTTTTCCAACAAATTTCCCAGGGATAATACAAGTTTAAAGGACTCAAATACACATTTTTGCTCGATTTTTCCAATAGATTTCCACTCACTAGATTCCTATTTATGTTAGGAACGTGAAGTACATTTGTTAAAGTAACGGTTTTCCCGAAAGTGAAGATGATATCGACATTTTCTTTGCCAATTACTTTTGATCAGACGTCATTGCCCATTTGAATCTCTTGGTCTCCATCAATTTCATGGTAAGTCTTGAATAATGACTTATGATATGATACATGTATAGTTGCACATGTATCATACCACCAACTGGGAACCTTTCCTTTGATAGCATTGACTTCGCTAATGTGGCCACAATGTTATCTTCTTTGATGGAATTCACTTTACACTCAAAATTATTTTGTTTCCGGTGTCTACAATCCTTTGCATAGTGTCTAGATTTTCCACACACAAAACACCCTACTTTGATTTTCTTCTTGGACTTGTTGAAGTTCCTAGAAGGCTTTCTCTTGTTGGATTTCGCAGGTGGTTCAGGTTTCTCCACCGTATTAGCCTTGCTTGCCTTTATAAGAATTCTCATTCTTATCTCTCATGGTCGACTTTTCCTTAATGTTCAAATGTTTCTGCAATTGTTCCAAAGAATAATCTTTGGAACTATACATTATTTTCTTCCGGTATCATTTCTCCCAGAGAGTTTTACAATTATAGCCCCCACTTGAAAAGTTTTTGGTATTTCAATCTGCACTACCTTAATCTTGTTGGCACTTACTTGTAGTTCATGAATTTGCGGAAGTAATGGAATATTATCAAGAAATTTACAGTCAAAATACTTCGAAATCGGAAATTTCTTGGTACCTTTCTCTTCCGTTTTGTACTTACTCTCTAGGGTGTTCCAAATCTCCTTAGCTGAAGTTGTGTTGGTATATAAATCATATAGGCGATCCGACAAAGTGTTGAGAATATGGCCCCGGCATATCAATTCATCTTCTTGGCGCTTTTGCCTTTCAACTTTTATAGCTTCGGTTTCTCCATTTGTTGGTTTCGGATAGCGACGTCAATTCTGCATCAAGTATATAAAAAATCTTCAACGCTATTAGTAGAAACTTTAACTTGTCTTGCCACGTGAAGTTCGTACTATCGAAACGATACAAGCGAACCAAATTCTGATTCATCAATTTTATTGTTGCCATTGTTGTTTCACTCTCCATCGCAAGAAATTTAGTTTGAGATTGTTGAAAATGCACCAGAGTTGGAGAAGAAAGATACCAAGATATTGTAGCAATGAGATCAACAAACACGAATAAAACCAGGATTAAACTTGATAAAATGAATACCAAAAGCCCGAACGCGTGATCGCTATCCTCAAACGAAATATGCCCCCTCTTTGAATTTATAGAGATGCTTAAGGGTTTTCGGCAAACAGTTTGTAGGAGTAATCGAGCCTTGTTGCAGAATTACACCAAAACACAAGATGTAATTCTACCCAAACTAGAGAACACAAGAGGGAGAAAAATGAATATGGAGAAGAAAGAATTAATTTCTATTGCTTTGGAATGATATATGATTTATTAACAACTGGTCCACATCGAGTGAAGTGGGTCGGGTTCACTTAGATGGTATCTTCTCCTTTCACTCTTCATGTGAGCTATGGATTTAGAAAATAGATGACAATTAGAGTCATGATTTCATGGCAGAGTGGTCGCCTTTGACTCTATTTTGATGATCATATTACATAATTTGCTTCTGGAGTGGAAACAACAACTTAAAGCATTAATAAGGGATATATTTTACACTTGTTAGAAATGAAGAGTATAATATAGCAATATAAAAATCAAACAATAACACAAGATTTACATGGTGAAAATTAACCATGGACAAAAGAAGAGAATTTAGTAATATCAATAACGAAATATTACAAATTATTGAGTAAAATGTAAGGATTAACTCAATATGTGTTGTACATCACATATATAAAATGCTAAAATTACTAATATACTGGAAGAATATAATACAATGAATAGTTAATTAATAAAATTAATAATGGAATATTTGGATAAAAACTGCTCGGATATCATTGCCGCTCAAGCAACGTCTTCATGGAGCTCAAGTGGTAGCCTTGAACCTAGCGATTGCTAAGGTCTCTTTTCTGAGCGCTCGAGCATCTCCTAGGGGTGTAGCAAGTGACTATCTGCATAAAAATTTTCCTAATCCATCTTAGACTCCTTCAAGACCTCTTCAAGTCCACTACCAACTCTCAAATTGAATTCCAACTTAAATTCCCAAACATATTTCAACTAAAATTCCCAACTAGACTTCAAATAAAATTCCAAGTAGTCTTCCAAATAGAATTTGAATCACACCCTAATTCTAACAAAATAAACATTGATACGAATTCCACTGCCATAAATAAAACTTCAAAAAGTTCTTCGATTTTACTGCAAGGAATAAAAATTAACTTTTCAACATCAAATTCTCTACCAAGAACTTCTCCAACAAAAAAAATTTCCTTCTCTTCCACAAAATCCAACTATAGGTAACTCAATAACTGAGTATCAACTGAATTTCAAGCTCTACTCAACATGATTTCCTTGGGTATCAAAGGTTCTCGAATTATCCCCACGAGCAACAAAATCACAAATAACTTAATAATTACTAAACATGGTAGAAACATACTTCGTAATAGAATCATCGCAACTAACTGATTCTTTAGAAGGTTCTTTACTAGACTTGATAACTTTGATTGCACTTAAAGCATAAGCAACTAATCAATTTCACTGTACATCTGTGCAGGCTTAATGTATCTCTAGGTCTGTCTCTTGAAATTTATTACGATGACATCACTAGTTGTGGTGGCAAAGTAGCATTACCCATAATTTCTGAACTCTATTGAGATGTATTCTTAATGTATACCCTAAACTAAACTCTAATGATATTGTACCAAACTTAAAATTCCATAATATCTACTGATTAATATCCAGATATTTTGTAGAACGAAGAAAGACATATAATTGTGATCTTCTTTGTCCTTTCAACACAAGAAGGATATATTTACTAACCTTCAAGACTTCACCTATACAACTGTACTTGTACCCTCTTTTGAATGAAGAGTACTCAAGGAGATAAGATTTTTCTTCAAATTTGGAACATGTCTCACAACATCAAGTGTCTTGGCAGTCCCGTTAAACATTTTAATTCTGAAAATTCCAATACAACTATCCTACAAAGTATATTATTTTCCATTACCACAACACATTTGGAAGTTGTTTCATATGTTGAAATAAATCATGATTAGGACACATATGAAAAGTGTAGCTTGTATCAAGAATTCAATCATCTTCAGGTTTGGAGTCATCGTTAGAAATTACCAAACATTCTTTATCATTGTAGTAATCTTCTGTAATACTATCTTCACATGAAGTTTCTGGTTATTTTTCCTTTGCAATGATTGATTTTCCCTTATTCTGCAACTTATAACAATCATTATTAATGTATTCCCATTTCTTGCAATAATTACATAATTTATTACTGTAATTAGACCTTAATCTACCCCTTCACATAACCACCATCAACAACAATGTCATCTCCATGAACCTCAGACCTAACAAAATGTTTCATATTCTCCTTAAAAAAATAGAGCATCATATACTTCTTCAATGATGAGATTATCATGACTATATAAGATCGTATCTCTAAAAAATACGTATAAAGCGGGCAACGAACACAATAGTATCAACCCTAAATCTTCTTCTTCATATTTAACTTCCAAGATTTCTAAATCAAGGATTTTCCCTAAAAAACAATTAGGTGATCTTTTAGTGATGTACCTTTTGTCATACAATGAGAATACAATCGCTACTTTAAGTGCAATTTGTTGGTTAGACTTTTCGTCATGTATAATGCTTCAATTTCAACCATAATGCAACGACGCTTTCTCCTTCAAAAGGTCTGAAAAAACTTATTTGAAAAATAAGGATGTATCTATGATGAGGCATTTCAACCCTCACATTGTCTTTCCTCCATAGCCCAAGTTGAAGAACAATGGATCATCCAAATTTATTTGAGCGAGCACTAGTGGCATCTTTACATGCCCAAGTGAAAATCTATTGTTGCAATCCAGCAAGGGAATATTACACTTCACAGTTGCTATCACAAAAAATAAACCTTGAACTGAGTTGATCAAAACCCGCTCTCATACCACTTGGTATGAAATAAAGATGAAAACGAGTATAATATGGCAATATGAAATCAAACAAGAGCACAAGATTTACATTGTAAAAATAAACCCTGGACAAAAGAAAAGAATTTAATAATATCAATAAATTATTGTGTAGGATATATGATTAACTCAATACTGTACACTACTATATAAATATATAATACTAAGATCCCTAACATATTAGAAGAATATAAGACACTAAAAAGTTTAATATCAGGTGAAATCTCAATACAATGGGTAAAACCAATAATGAAATATTTGGGATGAAATATGAGTAAAATATTACCAAAAAAATGGAATTAAAAAACTGATCGGGTATTATCGTCGCTCGAGCGACACCTTCGTGGAACTTGAGCAGTAACACTGCCACTCGAGGGGTATCACGCCTAGTAAGCGTCAGGATCCCTGTTCTGAGTGCTCGCATCTCTTGAGTGTGCAACGAGCGGCCGTCTCACATAAACCTTTTCTAATACATATTGAGCTCTTTCAATACCTCTTCAACTCTACTATCAACTCCCAAATTAAATTCCTAAATAAACTTCAACTAGAATTATCAACTAGACTTTTAAATAGAATTCTCAAGTAGTCTTTCAAAGAGAATTCGGGTCACACCGTAATTCTAACAACACCTTTTTTTATTTTATATATATATATATAACCCATCCATTACTTTATCTGATTGAAAACTCTTACCTATATAGGCAGGGCCTATAGAAGGTGAGAAGGACTCGATGTTTCGGCTTCTATAGTTTATGAACACCTAGCTTTAGTAAGGAGAATTACCATGAGGAACGTGTCCTCATGTTATGGACAAGCTAGTAATGTTGTGCGAGAATTTCACTATACATAAGGGAACTTATTCCTCAAATTAAATTTTGTTTATTGAGCTATCATTTCACGGTGATTTGTTTCTTAGCTAGGAAGTTGACTAGGTAAGGATATGGCAACGGTGTTTTTTCTTCTATTGGCCATAAATCTTTAGGCAAACCATTATCATTTAAAGAAAACTAATCGCTGCATTTTGACCATTCCGTAACAAATTTAATAAAACAGTGTAGTTTTTCATAAATCTTTTCAATATAAGAAAAAAATTTCACGAGCACCTCGAATATAACCGCCGTAGGATGTGTTATTTCACAACATTGTTAATACAACTTAGTCATTTTACAATGTCCTTTTCTTTTTACCATCGTATCCAAGTTTCAATGTCTATTTCCAGTTGCCTCTTTATGAAAGTCTATTTCAATAAAGATGTCATTTAGTTTTGCTTATCATGCGTGCGTGCATTAAATAAAATCTAAAAATCGACCCACGTCTGATTTTGCTTTTATTATGCTTAAAATCTTTTTTGCGAAAGTGCTACAGAGATTTGGATCAGATGTTTACTGAAGTCTAAAACATTATAATTCATCTTTAAAAGTCACTTTTGCAGATTGCGTACTTAATATAAATTAAGGTAGGAAAGTAAAATGGCTTAATGTTTTTGGTTTTTTTGTCAGAAGTCATTGTTTCAGCATGGCAATTACGTATAAGGAACAATTAATTAGATTTTTGATTGACTAAATTACACCTTTTCATAGTGCATTTGTACTTGAATGCAAGGATTAGCACGATTTAAAATTATTTGTCTTCTCCTATGATTTACACGCAATTATTTGATAGAAAGTGATAGAGGTACGTAAATTTGTTGTAATGGATAAAAAACATAATCTTAATGGAAAATATTGTCGTGAAATAACAAGATACCATAGTATAATTATTGCACTTTACATACCAAATGCCACGTGAATACGCTTGTAATCAATGGACTATGATGATATGTTGAAGATTGAAAACATAATATGGGGAAAAATAAGCTGAGCCAGAAAGACAAGATTATGTTGATCACCTATATTTCGAATTTTGTTTGCAATTTAGTTAAAATCAATTATTCGCCTTTGAGCTGTAAGAAGATGGTTTACTAATACACTTGCCTATACATCTTGTATGTGCTATGAAGATTTCTTGGATTTAGGTTTTTGTAGCTTTTTCAATGATGTGGTTCAATGACGAGGAGGAGCCAAGAGAAGAGAGAAGAAATACAAGACGAGTTAGAAGGCTAACGATCAACAATATGGAGATCAACGGTCATTGATTCAACTAAATATCGAGAACTAATTGAAATCAAGTACTCGTAGATTTTGTAAATATCGAGTAATTGATTAATAAATCGGTTGATTCAAACATAGATACGAAGATTTAAATTGTAAAGGTCTATGTTCTGTAATTTTATCAATAAACAACCTTAAACATCAAAAGTCTTAACTCTTGTTTAAATAGTAAAATCTTATGAAAAACTATGATGACACAAGTGAAAAACAACCTTCATTCTTCAATTAGATTAGTAGAACAATTAGTTAAACCCCATTATTTTGCCTCCATCTCGATCGGCAATTACATCTAGTGGTTGGACAATATCGTGTTGGATAGTATAAAAAAATTAACGTACATCCAATCATTCACCATATTGTGTATTCGAGATATATTATGTTAAAGTAAAAGCAGCATGATAGTATTCATCTTAATTACCACTTTGATTTAATAGTTATCCTCTAATATTAGCAATATTAAACTCAAATGATGCATTGACTATTTATCACAGTCTCTCAACTTAAAACCCGTTTGGCAAAACTTTTAAGAAGTCAAAAATTGTTTCAAGATTAAGAAATTATTTTTGAATATATTGGGATAATTTTTTGGAAGCGCTTTGTTTAGTTAGAAGAGATTTTACAAGAATCTTGATCTAAACTAACTTCCTCAAGAAGCTCGTTTATAAAAGTAGAAACAAAAACAAAAAAACTTGCCAAACGGCCCTGAATATAGATATCCCATCATTTTTATTTATCCCAACTCTTTAGCACACGTTGCAAGAATCAGAATAGTATGGGAGAAATCTTCAACTAAAAGAATCAAAAATCAACCAGAATTTTACTGAAACGATCTATATGGATTACATGATATCATAAGTTTCCATTTTCCAATCCCTCAATCTAAGATCATGGTACTGGCAATCTTGCATGAGAAGCTTAAAATCAACAAGATTGCAGGAAAGATTATAAGTTTCCGAATCCTTATCAAGATTATGACATTGCATTACATGGCAAGAATCAGAATAGCATGGAAGAAATTTTGAACTACAAGAGTAAAAGACTAGGTCTGATTCCCGATGAATTTGGGTTTGATTTAACGGATACATGTATCGTTCGTTGTTTGATCTAATGGAAAATCTAAAGCAATCTTGTCCTTAATGACTATCATAGGTTACCTCTACGAATAGGGAATTATGTCTTAAAGATTCGGTAAAGTTTTAAGCTGGTTAACAACTTAGGGCAACTCTTCTCCTTTACCTGGGCTTGGGACCTACACCTACTATGGAAAAAGATAGGAGGAGTTCAAAATTTTGTTGATCCAAATGACCTAAGAAGAATACGTGGTAAGATAAGTTTAAAATGCAGTGAGACAGATGGTATTAGTTCTATTCCAAATAATTAAAAGGTCCTATAAAGATTACAAAGTACAATATATCTTAATTATGCAAAGTCAGGTGGAAAACAAAAATTATTCCTAGTACTATTTTTGGTTGTGTGGTTATTGGAACATTAGCAATACTCAAGAATCAATATCTGTACAAGCCATGTACATATGGGATACTCACAGAATAAGCATTATGCAAAGTATGGCATATATTTTGTTGAAAATTCATAGTGTCCATTACTTGTAAATGCCTTAACTGAATCATCAATCCGTGCTCCAAAGATTTAGGCATAGAGAAAAGATGCTCCCTATAATTCATTTAAAAATGTATTTTCTGCCATTAAAGTGGGAGTCTTTATTGATATGCATAGTAACCATTAATATAAGGGCTTTTGCATGGAATCATAATCCAGAATCGTATACTCAGAATCATCTATCTTTATATATTTTGGATGCTTAATGTACAATATTTTAATAATATAATATCACCACAATATTGAACTGCATTATTTGATGCTAGAAACTTCTCTATTTGCATCTTCTATTTCCTTTAAAAAAAAAATAATTGAACGTAAATGAATGGCTAAGGTTAAGCTCGTATAGCTCGTCCACTCTGCTAAAGTTCATACAAGGTTATAATTTTAGGAAGTAGGGCAGTTAGTGTTAATGATATTTGGTTATTGAAGGGACGTTGAAAGTACGATGATTTTCGTTTTTGGAATTTGTAAACGGAATTCCTTTATGGTATATCTCCTTGCATATCTCGCGCAACAAAATTAACAAGGTATACAATCTCAATCATGAGAGATCGGGGTAAATGAAGCAAAATAAGCTATATTGTGGACTGCTAACTAGTATTACCTCACACTTAAAGAGTAAACTAGTAAGAAACAATGTTCTAAAGAGCTTCTAAGCAGTGCCTAGACATGAGGTCTAGGCAAAACGCAACACCTTGATAGTAAGTGCAAATTCAAGCGGTCAACTGTCAAGTTGGCCGCTTAATGAGTAACTAGGCGAGCCTAGATGCGCTTTATTAAAGACAAAATTCCTTTTTTTATGATTTTTAGAATGATTAAAATTTTAAATAATATTAAAAATAAGAAAGCTTTTTTGTACATCTGGGCTCGTAAAGTTTAAAACTTGACTCCATGTTTAGTCACGTTTTATGTTTCAGAAGACCCGTAAAAACTATATTTTGTGTGCCCTCTTCGTTAAGACATTTTATCATATGTTTTGTGGGAGATTATTCCCATTGTCATCAAAAATCAAATTTTATACATAAAAACCCCCTCAATTTATTTCTCCATTTATCAATAATATTAAAACCGTAAAATGCATTTAGAATTATTGAACTTGTGTAACCCAAACGACTATAATATAGGCATCTGTCAAGTATCGAAATATGAAAGAAGTAGATGTCTTGATAATAAGGAAGTCGGTGGTGTCTATATTGAAATGAACCATTTAAAAAACAAATTTATTTTCCAACGAAACAAATAACTTGGACACGAAAAGTAATTCTTGTTTATATTATCTATGCACGTGCCAACATTTTTCAGAGACGTGTGCACGAATTTCTGGTAAAGATCATATTGTTATTATTCCATTGGTGCCAAAAAAAATCTATGTTCTAAATTTCAAACTAAATTTTTTAGCATAAAAAAAATATATAAAGATAACAATGTGTGTAATTGGTGAATGGATGAAAGGGAGGAAGTATTTACGTGGGGTAGCTTACGAGGGCGCACCCAGGAAAATTGGCATCCTAGTTGAGCGAAATAATCAATCACCGAATACATCAAACATCTAAAAGATCCAATCATATTAGATTATGAAATCCTACTCATGTATTCTATTTATTTTGTATTACATGGAATCTAATCTTCAGATAATGTAAAATAATTAGCTAAAAGTAATGTAACAGGTTAATAATTATGTATGCCAAATTTTTTCAACACATTTGAATCATAAGAAGACTGATACAAAAACAAAGCAGAATTTGACATATCTCTTTCAATTTTCATACCACATATGCTTTTCGCTTTTCCTAAATCTTTTATGTCAAATTCATTATTCACATTTGTTTTTATATTACTGATCCACTTAGGTGATAAACCAACTATGAGCATATCATCCATGTATAGCAATAAGAACACATAGTCATTATTAGCATCATCATGTTGGAAATATAGGCAATGATCAAACTTACTCTGTTGAAACTCGATGGAGAGTACAAAAGAATCAAATCTTTTATACCACTATCTAAGTGATTGTTTTAGACTGTATAAAGATCTTTTCAAAAAGTGCACATGATCAGAAATAGTTTGTTTCTAAAACATTTTGGTTGATTCATAAATATTTGCTCGTCGAGTTCACCATGTAAAAAAAATAATTTTTACATCAAGTTGTTCAAGTTTTTAGTCAAAATGTGCAACCAATAGAAGTATGACCCTAATAGTGGTGTACTTAACAACTGGTGAAAAATTCTCATTATAATCAACCCCCTCCTGAGTATACCTCTCGGTTACTAACCTAACTTTAAATCTTAAGGGTTCACATGCACTAGTACCCCCATTAACCTTAAAAACTCACTTACAATTAACTATATATTTATTCTTAGGTCTAGGTTCTTGCTCCCACGTTTTATTATTTTCTAAAGAACTCATCTCATCTTTCATTGCCTTAAACCACTCTTCAGATTGTTCACTTTTCATCGTCTCCTTAAAAGTTTTTGACTCTCTATCAGCTAGCTTCTCAAAGTTCGCATGAGAAAAAGCTAACTCAGACTCATATCCAAATCTTCGAAGNACCACTCTTCAGATTGTTCACTTTTCATCGTCTCCTTAAAAGTTTTTGACTCTCTATCAGCTAGCTTCTCAAAGTTCGCATGAGAAAAAGCTAACTCAGACTCATATCCAAATCTTCGAAGTGCTCTAGACTGTCTTCTCTCTCTATCCCTAGCTCAGTTATAATGTGCTAAAGGATTCTCTTCCGAATGATGTTCTTCTATCACTACTTCCTCTCTATTCTCCATATCAGGTTGCTGAATTAAGTCTCCACCTCAATAAGTGTAACAGGGACGGATGTGCTAATTTTTCCTAACTCCACCTTCAACTGATTTTTCTCTTCACCTTGTTCTTCTTCACTCACAGGTTCAAATTCAGTTTTAAGGCACGACATTTCGCCTTCATTGAATGTAACATCTCTACTCACAATGATTTTAACCCCCTATCAGTGTAACTTAGAAGAACACATTTTCTAACTCTAGGTTCAAGCTTTCCTTCATCCTGATGAGAAAATATAGTACATTCAAAAGTCATAAGTATAGAATAATCACTTAGTTTAGAGACCATTTTTATGAGGAGTATCGTCATTCAATGCAGCAGATTGAGTCAAATTAATCAGATAGCAAGCAGCCATAATTGCTTCTCCCTAAATAGACTTTGGGACACCAGAACTTAACATCATGTAACGCATCTTATCAAGTATGGTTTTATTCATCCTTTCCACTACCCCATTTTGCTAGGGAGTGTAAGGAATAGTTTTATACCTTGTTATCCCATTTTCTTTGCACAAATTATTGAATTCGGTGTTACAAAACTTTAGGCCATTATCATTAATTTTCAAAAACTTAATCTTTTTACCAATTTGGTTCTCAGCTTGTCTTTTCCAATTATTAAAGTTGTGAAAAGTATCAAGCTTATCCTTTAAAAGTTAAACCTACACTTTTCTAGTGTAATCTTCAATGATAGACAAGAAATACATATTTCCACCCGAAGTGGAACTACTGCAGGACCCCACAAGTCCGAATACACATATTCAAGCATGCATTTAGTTTTATTAACATTCGTGGAGAATGAAGTTCTATGATATTTACCAAGTGCACAATGATCATAAAAAGATAATTTAGACATACAGTTGAAAAATGAAAAAATCGACCCAACTACACCTAGAGGGGTGTGATTAGGTGTAAATGAGAAATTATCAAATAAATTAACAAGTAACAAGTCACAAGTCACAAGTTAA